>CM053784.1:275536790-275674290 GCA_028749045.1 Cupressus sempervirens | reverse complement strand
AATTTACTACATCTAAAATTATTTATATTTTTTTTATCTCCATTTATTTAGTATTTTACTAACTAAAGCTTTTTATTTTAATTTCTAAAAAAAGATGATTTATATCTCTAAATATTATATTTTAAACAAATACTTTATGTGGTATTTATTAAAATATTTTAAAAATATATTATATTTATAATAAGATTTAAACTTTTGACATGTAAAAGCTAACATTAACACACTCACACCATCCCACTCCACTCATTCTCCCATTGTATAATGCCTATCAACATTAATGAAACTAATAATTTTTAAGGGATTTTTTATTAAATTGATTACATGTTTTATATTCTTATGTTTTTGAATGTAAATGCACTAATTTAGATTTTTATATTTTAATATTATATTTTTTAATTATATATATTTTTGTCATTCAATTAAAAATAATATTACTTATATTATATAATCTATAATTGTTTAAAAAATTATTACTATAGAAATATTATTATTTTCATATTATAATTTATTTATAATATAATAGTATACGTGAAATAGAAATTAATTGTATTTATAAATAAAATTTAAATTTAGATTAATTAAAATAATTTATATACTATCATAAATTTATTAAATTTAAATTAGATTTATATAAAAACTAAAGGCAAGTACTAAGCCACTATGTGACACTTGTTTAGAAGAAGAGATGTTATGACTCATTGTAAAAAAATGATTTGTTTTATTTCATAATAGACAATACTTATAATGTAAATATTACGTAAAAAGTAAAGGAACTAATAAAACTAATCCACAAACATTATAAAAATAATACATTTGATTTTGAAATAATTAACTTATATAAAATATGATGTTACATTATAATGTGCATTATTTCATGTTAAATTTTGAAGTAAAAATTTTAGATCTATTTGACACTTACTTTGGTACAAGAGTGTCTTGTGTTGTGACCCATGTGTCTCTTTCTATATTCAAGGAATAAAAAATGATATAAAATGTCAGTTCTATAACAATTATACAACCTAAATGACTAGGGCATCCTTTAGTAACTCATGGAAAATTATCACCTTAACAAATATTCTTCAATATTGAGTTCTAGATTAAACAAGTTGTTCATAAGAACTATGAAAATTGTCCACAAATATGTCAGTTTATACTCATAGACATGATAACCTTTATCTAATAAATAGAAGAATAAAAACTGTACTTTTGAAGTTCTAGTTTCTATTGCATAGTTAATAACAAGCATAATGTGCATGCTTGGCACTTAAGCATTTTCATAAAATCCTATGTATTGTAGTTGAACAAGCATAAGCTAGGTAGTGATAAACCTAAAACCCCTTTCTCTATTTTTCTACTTATCAAAGGAGATGTTTATCATACACTTCAAAAAGGTAGAGTTTCAATGAAGAATATTACATAGCCTTTTTAAAGATGAATTTGAATTGAATTGGGATGATCCAAACTAATTGCTATCTCAATTGATTCACAAAGTTAAGAATTATTTGCAATTTTTCTCTATTGCTTTGCACGTATACAAAAAAAAACTCACTTCAAAAATAGGACGTGTGGGTTATTTTAGAAAAATTGTTAAGGGATAAAGTATATATGTAGACTATTTGGTAGAATGTGAAAAAATATTCATAGATTGAAAATGGCTTATATCAACTAGAACAAGTAATATTTAATTCTATGAAGATTACACTTTACAATAGCTAGTTGTCATTTTGTATGTACAAAATTTTAGGATATGGGGAAATGAAGTATTTGGAAATTAACTATTAATAATTACTTTAATTAGCTAGTGAAATGTGATAAAAATAAAAGAAATTCACATTTTAAAACTCTACTCCCTATATCTTTAATGGGTACTCTACTTCCTATATCTTTAATGTACCCATTCATACAAGGTGTAATTGATAGTATGTAATAAAATCAAAGTGCACTTGTTTCTTTCCACTCTTTCATTTTTCACTTCATTTTTGTGTAGGAAGTTTTAATAATGGTAATATAATCTTAAGTTTTAATAATGTGTACTACACTTTATCTATAGATTGGGTTTATTAGATAGTTTATTATATCTATTAAACTTAAGGTAGAAAAAATTAAATAGAATCCTGATATTTGTCATCTCCACTCCAAATGAAACCAAACTTTTACAAATGATTGAAATATTAAATATTAAGTAAATATAGAATAATAAAATGATGTTATTAAGACATAATTAAATAATATATAATAAGATATTATTATTGATATGTTTACCCCTTATATACATTAATACCTACTTAATATATGTGGTAAATATCATAATCCTAATTAATATTAAAATGATCATAGTATAATAATAAGCAAATAAATTTCAAATGATCCATCAATTATAAATAGCATGACAATGCAAATAATCCTTCTAATTGCTTGATGCTACAAAATTAAGTCATCTAAATGATAAGAAAAATGAGTCGACACTAAGTAACCATAATAGATATATTTATATAAGTATGTAGTTTTATTAAATACATTTATATATTTGTGATTTAATGGTAATAATATACTATTATTAATAATTCAAGTTTAAATTTAGCCAAAAAAGTAATATGGAGAAGCTTTCTAAAAAGGGAATCCAGTCAATCATATAATTCATATAATATATAAAATTCAGAAATAAATAATAAAAATTTAGACATATTTTAATTATCTAAAAATAATCATTTGTGATTGGTGGAAATTAATTCACTAATAGAACTAAGTGAATACAATAGAACATTTTTACGACAAGTACAATAAAAAGGGAGTAAGTATAAAAGAAACACAAATAATATATATACACCAAAAATAACAATGAAAACTAAAACAGAGAGATTTATTGATAAAGAATATTAGGTGGTATGCTAAAATGGAAAAGGGGATATAAGGGTGAAAATGGAGAAAAATATGAGATATATAAATATGAATAGAAGGTGATAAAAAGATAAGAGTTGAAAACTTAGCAACAATAAATACCTAGATAGATTTTAAATTGGAAGTAGGATATGAAAAACCATCCAATCAAATAAGGAATAATGCAAAAGGGTATGAAATAAGGAATAGTGATATAAGGAAGAATATAGAATTATTAGCAAGGTAAGTTTTCCACTGGCATTTCAATCATAGAATATATTTGGATGTTTTTATATTTAAGATTTAGCAATTAATTAACAAAAGTTTAAATATTATCAATAAAACTTCTTACATAAATATTTAGTGTTAATTTATATATTTGTAAGAGTTTATTGTAAATATTAATTATTAATTATTATGATTATAAAATAATTGATTTTTAAGTATTTTATATACAAATTTGAGAGGTTGAATCAATTTTAAATTTTCTATTAAATTATTTTATATGAAGAGAGGGAGATCTTGATTTCATCTTCACTTTGAAATGAGAGTTCATGATTTGGAGATTTAGAGTTCAACTTCCAATCGTGGAGGGGTTTTAGTTTTGCATTTGGACTTATAGTTTTATTTATTGGAGGTTTATTTGAGTTGATTAGAGTTTATAGCTATTTAGATTCATTCAAATGGGAATTTTCATTTCTCACACACTTACGGAGTTAAAGGAGGTGTCATGAGACTTCCCTTGAAATTATATCCTATTATGCCATTAGAATTTAAATGCAAGTCAATAGTATAATCATTGAAGATCTCATAATCCTAACACCAATATCCTTCTCTTTATTTAGTTCATTTATAGTTTAATATTAGTTGAGAGGACATTCGAAGAAGTCAACTAATAATTATGTATTGATAGGACAAAAACTCCATCATTGAGCAACAAAAGTTGTAAAAATACTAAAAGAATGCATTAATATGATAAATTAATTCATCGAGCATTCAAATAGTCATTTGTTAGGTTGACTAATTATTACTAACCAATTGTTAATTTATTTATTTGATCATTTATTTAGTTAGTTATCTTTGTCTAACCTTCTGATTTTACCCAATGATCAAATTAGTCATTTATTTAGTCACATGTATATTGTAAAACATTATTAGAATTTGATCACTTTTAGTCACATGACTAGTTTTTTTAGTCATGTAGTCATTTATTTGCCAAAATTCTATTAGTTCTTAGATGTGAATGTAAATGCAAATTTCCATGTACCACATAGGATATAAATTTTGAAAAATATTACCAAAAAATGGTTGCTATGTTGAAAAGTCACCAAGCCCAAAAATACACCAAAACTACAACACATGTCAAATGTGTGAAAAAATTCTATTTGACAACCTATTGGATATTTCATCACTACACCCTAAATTACACATAAATCGAAATAATCCATCATAATTATTATATTATACACTTAAAGTATATTAAATTTTATGAAAATAAAGTTTTATAGTCAATTTCATGAAAATTACAACTTTACCAGTCAAGCCAATTTCTTTTTTATAATAAAAGTAAAGTTGTAAGTTATCATCCAAACTTTTCCTATAAATTTGTGGTAAAACTTAGTGAATTTCATTCCTTTAACCTATACTAATTTTTTTCATGGAATTCATAGTTTGTTTTAGTATGCCTCTAATAGATGGTGAATGAAAATGTAAATTATTTGCAATCATTCATTTGATGATAGTGCTTTGTCGCAAACTTCCAAATCTTTCCACAAGTTTAATTTATTGTGTAGAAAAACTCTTTCAAGATGTTTCCTTTATTGATTTTGTAAAACATTACAAACTTACGAAATAAAACATAATTCTCCTTTCTAATTGGTTAGATAAGTTAGATTTTTTAATTTGTAAATAAAATGGATACAGAAATATGTAATTTTTTTTAATAATTTCTATAAGAAAAAATAAAATTGAAAAATCATTTTAACAAAAGAATTATTTTAAAATATAGAATAAAATATTTACCCAATTTTCAAGACAATTAATAATTGAAAATGAGAAAGTGTAAACATTAGTCCTTCTCTTCTAAGGAGAGGAATAATAAGTGAATTGAATATATACAAGCAAGAAGTTATATGAATTCTTATTACATATGTAATTTAAATTTATTTAATTTTGGACAAAAGTTATAGTCTCTATATATACATTTCATATAAAACCATATTCAAGGTTTAGGGAAACAATATGAGAAGAAAACCTTAAATTGTAGTATATGCAATATTATTAGAATAGATATATCTTTTTGGGTAGCCCAAGTTGTGGGAGATTAAAAAGTCTCCAACTACTCATTTTGAGAAGAAAAAGGACTTAAAACCTAACTCCTAAGAAGTGCTTATATAGATGAGTACATGTAATATAATATGGAAATAACTAATCACAAATACATGTTTCCTATTTCTTTGATCTGCGTTCACCATCAAATCTAATTCATTCAAAATGATTTTTCATAAATAACTATTCCTTAGACTCAGTCACATCACTACTAAAAATTTCTTGCCAAGAGTTTTGAAGAGATCCATATTATACTTCTTCTCAGACTAAAGCCATTAGCTACATAGACTTTCCCAAACCAATCAAATTTTCCATGTTTTTTATCTAACAAGATGAATCAACAGGACATATAAATTTCATTACTGATGAAATGAGCTACATATCCTTGTTGGAAAATGGGAACATTCATCTTCTCTAACCTCTACACACCAAGATAATCACCCTATTGTAGTAAATTGTCTATACACCTATACTAAAAGTTTTTGGAAGACACACATGATCTTCTTGAGAAAACATTGATGATGTTGATAAATATACCTATTATTTTACTTGTAGATAATATGTTGTAACTTATGAAAAATGGTATTAATATATCCTCTGAATACCTCATCATGTTGCTACCAATTAAAAGAATATACAAGTGGCATTTACCCACACTCAAATCTCTGATAAAGGTTTCATCTAAATGTAAAAATTAACACTATTGTAGTCATTTATTATTAATCTCCTATCGTAAACAATTATTAAACTATTGAAAAAATAATTCATGGGTAATATCAAAAAATAACACAACTGCAACTTCACCAATAAAATATGGAAAGAAATTCACAACACAAAGAACACAATAGTTTTGGACAAATCATCCTTGGAAAAACCCCTAAGGGAAAACCATTCTATAGATGGAAAATATATTAACTTCAACAAATCAAGAGATAAAAAATTTCTCACATCTCACTAGAAAAATTCAGAAAACCTCCTAATTTCTCCTACTAATATTCTCCACAACTATCTGCAATGCTATCACTGCACCCCTTGCTAACACTGCAAAATTGTTTTCTACCACTGTAAAATGTAATGCTGCAAATGCTTCTAGAAATTGTGTTCCTCTATTTTTTTCACCAAAGTGCTCCCTTGACCCCCTTTTATACTACCTAACCAAGAGCTTTCTAGTTGCTTCTTGATCAAGACAACCTAACCAAGAAGTTTCTAGTTACTTCTTGATAACAACCTAACCAAGAAGTTTCCAATTACTTCTTGACAAAAACCTCAACAATAGGTTACTAATTACTTCTATAAGGAGTCAATTAATTCACAAATATATTCTAATCAATCACATATGGATGAACAATTTTCCAAACTACCTAAAACTAACACTCCCTCTTAGCAAGGAAGTTATTCGGCATGACACCTAACTTACCTCTAAAGAAGATAAATTTAGCCTTCTTCAATGCCTTAGTTAGAATGTGTGCTACCTGATCCTCTATAGTTATATATTATAGCTAAAAAATCTCTTATACATAATGTCTCTTTATTTTGCACATGTGGATCTCTTTGCTATGTGCTACAAAGCCTTCCAGTTGCTCTATGTATACCTCCTCCTTCAATTCATCATTAAGGAATGTTGTATTGACATCCATTTGATGGATCTTCCATCCCATCTATGTTGCAAATGAGATTACAACTCATATAGAAGTATACTTGGCCACAGAGGAAAATGTCTCCTCATAGTCTATTCCCTCCTTCTAAGAGAACCCCTTGGCCATGAACCTTGCCTTGTATTTTTTGATCCTACCATCTACACCATGCTTTATCTTATATATCTAACATGATCCAATCACTGCCCTATCTATTGGTCTAGGAACTACATCCCACAAAATATTCTACATTATTGGGGAATACTCCTCAACCATAGCATCTTTCCATACCTGATGCTTTGTAGCCTCCTAATAGCTAGAAGGCTTACTATCTACCAATTGACTAACTAATGACACATAGTCATTGAACTTGGTTGGTTGTCTCCACTATCTAGTACTCTTCCTAGGAGCTCCCACAAACTCTTGAGTATCTCTTTGTGTGTCTTGAACCTCACAGTTCTTGCTACCAATTGTAGAGGATGAAATATCAACCTCTAAGTCTTCTAGATGCATTTCCTATTGCACTTGTTGCTCCATGCTCTATGAAACTTCACCAGTTGAGCCTACACTTGTACTAGTAATTTTAATTGTGCTTTGTTGTCCTTGACTAGGCCTTGAGCTTATATTGGCTACTCACTCTAATTATTTGTTTGAAAATATCTAGACCTTCTAAATGCCTTGTCCTCCATGAACTTAACGTCACATTTAACAATAATTCTTTTGTTCCTGGGGATAAAAATCTTATATGCTTTTGAGGCTTCACTACACCCAACAAAGTAACCACTCTCCATAGTTTGATCTAACTTAGTACATGTATCACCTATAATATGATAGTATGCCAAACTCCCAAATATTCTAAAATGGCTAACATCAAGCTTCTTACCTGGAAAAGCTTCCTCTAGTGTCATCCTCCCTAGCACCTTATGTGGAACCTTTTTTTGAATGTAGACTATTGTACTATATGCCTTTTTCCATAAATAGTGGGGCATATCCTAGTTATGTAGCATAGTTCTTCTTACCTCCAAAATAGAGTCGTTCTTCCTATCAATAACTCCATTCTACTATGAATTGTAAGCAATAGTCTAGTCTCTCTTGATTCCTTCCCTATTATAGAACTCCTAGAATATATTTCCTTTATACTTACTGGTAATTGTACTTGTGCTTTGTTGCCCTTGACTAGGCCTTGAGCTTCTATTAGTTGCTCACTTTGATTATCTATTGGAAAATCTCTAGATCTTCTAAATGCCTTTTTCCTCCATGAACTTAACGTCACATTTAACAATAATTCTTTTGTTCCTAGGGATAAAAATCTTATATGCCTTTGAGGTTTCACTATACCCAACAAAATAGCCACTCTCTATAGTTTGATCTAAGTTGGTAAATGTATCACTTGGAATATGATAGTATGCCAAAATCCCAAAATTTTTGAAATGGCTAACATCGAACTTCTTACCTACAAAAGCTTTATCTAGTGTCATTCTCCCTAACACCTTATGTGGAACCTTGTTCTGAATGTAGACTATTGTACTATATGCCTTTGCCCATAAATAGTGGGGCATATCCTAGTCATGTAGCATAGTTCTTCTTGCCTCCAATATAGAGTGGTTCTTCCTCTCAACAACTCCATTCTACTATGAATTGTAAGTGATAGTCCAGTCTCTCTTGATTCATTCCCTAGTACAAAACTCCTAGAATATATTTCCTTTGTACTTGCCTCCATTGTTTCATGAAAGAACATTTATCTTCTTTCCTTCAAGTTCCCCAAAAGAGCCTTAAACTCTTAGAATTAACTAAGAACCTCATCCTTGGTCTTCAAGAAGTTTATACAGGTCTTCCTGGAGAAATCATCGATAAAAGTAGCATAGTGCTCATATCCTGTAATAGACTTTTCTAAGATTAGTCCACATACATCTGAATGTACTAGATCAAGAACACCTTTAGATCTAGTCTCACTCCTTGGAAAATATTCTTTCATAAACTTCCCCAACAAGCATCCCTTAGATACATCATCATGCTCTGTGCTCACCTCTAGAACACTTGTCACTATCTCATGAAGGAGTCTAAGTGCTCCATGATGAATATGTCCCATCCTCCTATTCCATAGTTCTCCAAGATCTCTAGGATTATAGCTTCTTATTAGTGCCTTAGGAGTATCAAACTACAAATTATAAAGGTGATCTCTCCTAACTTCAATAGTTATGGGTGATTTCCAATCCATGTGATTAATCAACACATGTGTCCCTCTAAAGAGTACATTATACCCCCTATCCTAAAGGATAGATAAAAAAAATCAAATTCATACCTAAGCCTGGCACATGCAACAAATCATGAACTAGAATTATCTTTCCATTCTCCCTCTAAAACTAATTAATCCATTTCCCAACTGGGTTGAGTTTGGAAAAGTTTTCCATAGAAATATGGATATTGGTGTTCTCCTTTTTATAACTAGAGAAATAATCTCTAACTCCTATCATATGAAATGATGTCCCACTATCTATATACTAGATAGTCTATGAGGTTGAGCACACCATACAAGATATAAGTACAAACTCATCTTCTAGTCTATTGGAGAGCTCTTTTGCACTTACTAAAGCTACCACATGCTTCTTTTCCTTCTTCCTTTCTGGAAAATCACTGACCATACTAATGACATCTAAAAAAATTAACCTTAGAAAGGTCCTTCTTTTTCTTCTCACTTTGTGAATTTGATCCTTTGCTTCCCTTTCCTCGCTAGGGCAACATTTTTCTATTCAATTGTCACTTTTCTGACTCTTGTTGGCCCCATTGACAAGACTTGATCTAAATTCCTCCTAAGTGAAATCAATCCATAGTTGATCCCAACTTGGTAAGGTATATTTTCCATTGATAACTTGAACAAAGGCACTCCATTGTTTAGACAACCCATTAAGGGATATTCTCACTAGATCATCATCACTAGGACTATCTCCAATAGCTTCTAACTCATCCTTGACAAGTTTTAGTCTAGTGAGGTAACTTATAATGTATTCTCCCTAGTTCATCTAGGTATTATTCAACTTCTCTCTATGAATCATCTTCCTATTGGTGGTAGCATTCTGGTACATATTCAAAATGGCATCCCACATCTTCTTCATCATATCTAGCTTTGAGATATCTGGAACAATACGATCCTTGACACCATCAATGATAATCCTCCTTGCCTTGGCATCATCATTCTTATGTGTTCCAACTTGTGTCACATTCGTTGGTATAGCTACAACACTGGTAACATAATCCTTGATACCATTCTTTTCCAACAATAAAGAAATTATAGCCTTTTAGACACCAAATTTTGAGGCACCATCCAATGTATCTTGATCTATCAAACTAATTGAATCCATCTCAAGGGATCAAAGAAATAATAATTATGAAGAGATCACATTAGGTTATATAAACCCTTTATTTATTTCCTACGGAAAAATTCTTCTACCCTCAACAATGCTCTAATACCATGTGAAAATTAACACTATTGTAGTCACTAATTATTAATCTCCTATCATAAAGATTTATCAAACTACCAAAAAAATAATTCATGCCTAATATAAAAAAATAATAGAACCGTAACTTCACCAATAAATAACAGAAATAAATTTACAACATAAAGAAGACAATATTGTTGGAGAAATCATCCCTAGAAAAACCCCTAGGGGAAAACCAATTCTACAAATGGAAAATATATTAACTTCTGGAAATCAAGAGATACAAAATTCCTTGCCTCTCACTAGCAAAATTTAAATAGCCTCCTAGTTTCTCTTGCTGATTTTCCTCACTGCTATCTTGAACACTATCATTGTGCCCCTTGCTAACATTGCAAGACTATTTTCTATCACTATAAACTCATTTACTAACGTTGCAAATGCTTCTACAACTTGTGTTCCTCTATTATGTTCACCAAATGCCTCCCTTAATCCCCCTTGTATACTACCTAACTAAGAGGTTTCTAGTTGCTTCTTGATAACAACCTAACCAATAGGTTACTAGTTTCTTCTAGAAGGATTCAATTAATTAATTAATATTTTCTAATTAATCACATATGGATAAACAACTATCCAAGCTACCTAAAACTAATACTAAACACAAGAAAAACAATTCTAATGAGTAAGAGTTGTACAAAAAAAATTGTGCATCCTTACTCATACAAAGATGGTAATCAACATTCTTGATTTTCTACTAAGAGAAAATTTTCTAATTAATGTATGCTAAATATGGAAAAGTTTCTACCTTAACATTTAAGCATGAAGAATATTTTAAGATTGAACTATTATTAACCTAATTTGCAACATATTAACAAAAAAATTACCTTTGAGCTAAAGATATGAGAAATATAGAAAGCTTCGAGGGGTCCAACAAAGTCCAAATGATTGACATAACATATTTCATTCTCCACTTTGTAATTTAAATTAATTGTTTGAGTATAAAAGTTATATTATTTATATTATTAACTTGTAAAAAATGGGTTGTACAAGGTGTAGAACAAGAATTAGTATGCAAAGAATATTAACAAATAAAGTAAACATTCACAAACCAAAAACTAAATTCACATATATGCTTAGACAAAGAAAGAGAACAAGAAGTGCAAACCTCATAAGAGAAAACACTCCATGCTTTCTTGATTCTGTAGATGTGTCCTTTTGCTGTGGATGTATGCTCAAGATGCTCAAAAGCTGCTTCAATGGAGATGGGTAATGGCAAATTGGTAGCTTTGTGAGCTCTCAATTTGGCATTATAAGGGTATGGTTGATGGCTTTGGTTCTCAAAATAGCATGGTAACTTTAGCTCAAAGATTGTTGATGAAATGGCTTGGGATGGGATTCAATTTATAGGCTAAGGGGTAGAGAGATGGAGGGCTTAGATGCAAGGATGGATGAAAGCTTAAGGAGGGCTAAGATGCACTCAAAGGGGAGCACATGGCTTGTGCTTGTTTAGCACCAATGGGAAGGTGACACTTGTCACAAGGAGGATGAGTGTGAGAGGGTAGGGTAAAGGGTTGGTTAAAGTCACGATGAGTGGGGTTGAGTATGTAAGAGGGATGTAAGAGGAATGAGTGTGGAAGAGGGAAGAGTGTGGAAGATGGGTGTAAGAGTCATGAGTGGGCTTGTAAGAGTCTTTTATGTTTTGTAAGAGCACTCATGACTTAGAGGTTGGGTTTTTTGAGGGGAGACTTTGGTTTGGATTAGGAAAGTCTTAAACTTGTTTAAGGAATGTGACAACATTAGGGGGTGGATTAGTCTTGGGTTTAGGATTAGATTAGGGATGTTAGAGATGTGCAAGTGGATGGCATTAATGAGGGTGGGTGAGTTAGTGGCTAAGCTTGGTTAGTATGGGTGGATGGGGTGGATTAGGCTAAATGGAGGATTAGAGATAGGTTAGGGGTTTTTGAATTTGAGGATTTCATTTATCAAATAGATTTATTTAATAAATAGAGATTTTTGGAATTAGATAGAAGAATAGGATTTAATTGATAAATAATAGATTATTTAATTTATCAATTAGGACTATAGATGATTAATTAAATTAATCAACTAGGGGATGACAAAGGATTAATTAAATTAATAATGCCTTTTTAGATAACTAAATAGGATTACTAAAATAGTGTAATCAAATTTAGGTGTCTACATTTTGCCCCTCTTTGACATAGTGTTGAGACAACACTATTTCAAAGAAGTTTGAATGAAGATGACATGAGGAAGATGTTTTAGCAACAAGGTTGCCCCAGTCTCGGATAAGAAGAGGAGAGACTAGACTTAGATGATGCCCCCTCAAGAAGGCGACGGGGAGAGAAATGAGGCTCGATGACTTCTTCGAAAGTACAAGAAATTGAGATGAGCTAAGACACAAGTTGGCAAAGAGAAGGGGCTGAATTAGCTCAAACTCTCACTACGGGAGAATGATAAAGGGAAATTAGAGGCACAAAAGTAAAGAAAGCTTAAGACTTTCCAAGATTGGGGGGGGGGGATATGGAGGAGCGGAGCGCTATAAAAGGAATCCATGGTAGGGAGATGGATGATAGAATGATAAAAGCTGATGCAATAGGATTTCAAAGAGTTAGACTGGTGGAAGATGGGCTTCAGAGATCCCTAGGACTAGGATTGTGGATCTCGAAAGATGAGGCTTGGTGGATTGATTTGATTGGTGGATCCCTAAGACTAGGATTGTGGATTCCTAAAGCTAAGTGTGAGGAGTGATTCAAAGAGATACTGATGCATAAGCTGGGGTAGGAGCGACAGATGTAGGATATGGATGGGGGATAATGGAGATGAAAGGAATCCATTGAAGCTTTTTGAGCGGGGGGATACTTCAAAGAGAAGTACCACCATGTGGTTGAGCACTAGATTTGCTATAGGACTGTTGGTTAATTTCCAAGGTTACCAAGAACATCAAGGCCTTTTCACCAATCATCCAGAGGACTGACGAACTGACTCGAAACAAACACACAAGGATTGCCCCAGTATCACACATGAATCCCAAAGGAAGCAATGTGAAAACGACACTAGGTAACCCACAAGCAGAAAAAGAAAACAAGCAAAAGACCTGATCAAGACCTTACGCTCTAATTGCCCCATTCGCAGCATACCATGATATGGAAGATCGTGGCAACCTTGAGGAGGGAACAAGGAGATTGCTTGGAAAAGATATTTCAAGACCCAAAAGGGAAGATCCCAAATCAAAAGAAAGTGAAAATCCAAAAGAGAACTGTTTGCCAACGAGATGGGTAGGACGAGGTATTAACGGACCAAGATCAGACATGAGGGTAGCTATATCCTGCAAGGATCTATCAAAGAGCACCTAAGCTGATGGGTTTGGATGAGTGATGCGTCTGGCAAGCTAAACTAAGAAGGATAACACTTTGGTGATAGGAGATCTAGCTAAAGGATGCATTGGAATATCTAACTAAGGTGTGCGATGTGTGCAAGATGTTGACCAAGGATGAACTAACACGAAAGCCAGATAGATACAATGATACTAAGCTAAAGAGGATGTACAAGCTGACAGACCAAGATATGTTACAAATGTACAAGTCTGTTCATGTTTTTTTTTTTTTTTGTGAGATGGAAATGTTTGTGAAGGATGGGATGTCTATAATAGTTGATAGGTGGATAGGTAGATGGTTTGTGAAAAGCTTAAGGAAAATGGGATTCTGTGTGTGCATGTGATAGGATACAGGCTAGGATACAAGATTATTTACAAGTTGGAATATGGTACAAGCTTTGGACAAGATTCAAATATATACAAGGTATGGTACAAGATTTACAAGGTATAATACAAGCTTTGGTACAAGATTTACAAGCTGTACAGGAGGTATTGACAAGCTCCATCAGATTTTGGATATTTGATTGGAACACCAAGGGAACAAGCAGGTGTTTTATGGGATGGTGGGTGGATGGATGAGGGATAGGATAGTGATAGATAATGAATTAGTCTTTAGCACACAAGGTGCCTGAATTACCAGGTTTTCACCAAGGTACCTATCTAAGGCGCTTGAATTGCCAAGTTTTCACCATTGGACACTTATTTCTCTTTACTATTTTTTTGTATTTTTCAAAAGCTGGGTATACCAAAGATCTTCAAGCATAGAACTTCTTGAGATGAATGATGTTAGTGAGATCATTCAAGAGTTCTCCTTCTGGTGTAGATAATTGATAGGCTCCAAAGCCAAAGGAGGTAGTAACCACATAGGGACCAAGCCATGTAGGTTCAAACTTGCCTTTCTTTTCTCAATCTGGTTGGACTTTCATATTTTCTTTGAGGACCATATCACCTGGTTGAAAGTGTCGTGGGAGCACCTTCTTCTTGAAATTCCTTTTAAGATGAGTTTGGTAAACTGTGAGATGGTCATAGGCTTGTTGTCTCTTCTCGTCTAAGAGATCTAGCTGGGTGAGTCGAGCTACTTTGTATTCTTCATCTGAGATTTTCCCTCGCAAAGATATGCGTAGTGAGGGAAGTTCAACTTCTATAGGTAATACCACTTCGGCACCATAGACTAGGGAGTATGGAGTTGTGCCTGTGGATGTACGGAAGGAAGTTCAATAGGCCCATAGAGCCGGATTTATTTGAAGGTGCCAATCATGGCCGGAATCATTGAAAACTTTCTTTAGGATTTTGAGGAGGGTCTTATTAGTCGCCTCTGCCTGGCCGTTACCTTGTAGGAAATATGGGCTAGAAAAGTGGTGATGGATGTGGAGGGAAGTGCATAATTCTTCCATGTTGATATTTTCAAAGTTACCTCCGTGGTCAGTGAAGATGGTGGATGGGATGCCAAAGCGGCAAACGATGTGGTACAAGATGAACTTGGAGACTTGAACTCCTGTAGCTGAGACTAGGGGGACTGCTTCCACCAACTTAGTGAAATAGTCTGTGGCTGTTATTATCCATTTATGTCCATCAGATGAGAGAGGTGTGATAGTTCCAACTAGATCAAGGCCCCAACAAGCAAAAGGCCAAGGTGGTGCAATAGGCTGTAGATCCTATGCTGAAGCATGCACAAGATTTGCATGCTGTTGACATGGGAGACACTTTCTAAAAAAGTCACAAGAGTCTTCTCCAATGGTAGGCCAATAGTAGCCTGCTCTAAGGATTTGTCGTGCTAGGACAATACCACTCGTGTGGGCACCGCAAAGTCTGGAATGTACTTCTTTTAATGCCATCGCGGCCTCATTTTCATCTAAACATCGAGAGAGAGTATCGTGATAACCCCAACGATATAGGGTATTGGCTATGATAACATAGCGGGATGATTTTCGAATGAGGTTCTGGAATTAGGTACATGTGAGGTGAGGGGATATGATACCATCGTTAAGGTAAGCATGAATTTCATGGTACCAAGGGGATTGGGGACCAACCAAGATACAAACACGGTTTGAATCCTCATTCGCATAGGCAGGTGTGAGGAGCTGCTCAACTAAAAACTCATACTGCATAGCTTCTTGGGGAATTTCCAAGAGTGAGCCGATAGTGGCCATGGCATCTGCTGCCTTGTTCTACATTCGAGACACTTGTGTAAACTGAAGCTTTGTAAAATGCTAGGTCAGCTGATCAACTAGCTCTTTTTAGGGTAATAGCTTTTCATCTTTGGTTTGATATTCATTTAAGACTTGTTTGATGATGAGTTGGGAATCACCAAAGACTTGTAACTCAGTGATATTCCATTCTATAACTATCTTTAATCCTGCTACAAGAGCTTCATATTCTGCTATATTGTTGGTGCTAGGGAATTGTAGCTTGAAGGCTTTTGGAATGTAATCTCCTTGAGGTGTAACTAATAATATTCCTGCCCCTAATCCATGAGAGGTGTATGAGCCATCAAAATAAAGCTTCCATGGGGGCTGTTCTTCAATTAGGCAAATATGCTCATCTGGAAATTCTGTGAGCAAAGGATATGCATCTACTAGAGGTGCATCAGCTAGGTGATCTGCTATAGCTTGCCCTTTGATTGCCTTTCTGTCCACATACTGGATGTCAAACTCACTTAGTAGCATAACCCATTTGGCCAAATGGCCTGTAAGTGTTGTTCTGGAGAGCATATACTTGAGAGGGTCAATCTTGGAGACTAGTTGGATGGTATGACTTAGCATGTAGTGGCAAAGCTTTTGAGTTGAGAAAACAACTGCCAAACAAGCTTTTTCCATAGGAGTGTAATTGAGTTCATAACCAACTAGGGTTCTACTGATATAGTAGATGGCTCTCTCTCTGCTATAATCATCATGTTGTTCTAGAAGTGCCCCTAGAGCAGTAGGTGTTGCTGATATATACAAGATCAAGGGATGACCAGGAACTGGTGGAACCAAGATAGGGGGATTGGTGAGATACTGCTTGAGCTGATCGAAGCTACGCTGACATAAAAGATCCCACTTGAAGTTCTCATTCTTCTTTAGCAAGTGTGAAAATGGTGTACACTTATCTACAAGTTGGGAGATGAAGCGCCAAACAGATTGAAGTTTTCCCTGAAGAGAGCGAAGCTGTCGCAGTGTTTGGGGAGGAGGCATGTCTAAGATAGCCTTGACCTTTTTGGGGTCAATCTCTATACCTCGTTTAGAAACTATGAAGCCTAGAAGCTTGCCAGATGTGACCCCAAAGACACACTTCTTGGGATTTAGCATGAGATGATATTGGGCCAACCTATCAAAGACTTTTTCCAGGTCAGCAAGATGATCCATGAAGGTGTGAGATTTGACCAGGATATCGTCCACATAATCTTCCAAAATGCTATGGATAAGATCATGGAAAATGGCTGTCATAGCTCTTTGATAAGTAGCCCCAACATTCTTTAGGCCAAAAGGCATCATGGTGTAGCAAAAGGTTCCCCAGGGGGTAGTGAATGCTATCTTATGCTGATCCTCTTCTGCAATCTTGATCTGATTATACCCAAAAAATCCATCCATAAGGGACAGGATTTCATGTCTAGCTGTAAGATCTACAATCATATCTATGTTGGGCAAGGGAAAATCATCCTTTGGACAAGCTTTGTTAAGATCTCTAAAATTAGTACAGATTCTGATGTCACTAGAAGGCTTAGTGATAGGGACCATGTTGGAGATCCATTCTGAGTAGTCGATAGGTCAGATAACCTTAGCAGCTAACATTCTTTCTAGTTCAGCTTTGACTAGTAATGCCACCTTGGGGTGCATTTTTCTAAGCTTTTTTCTGACGGGCTTGATCTTTGGATCGACTGCAAGATGATGAACTACAAGCTTTGGATCAAGTCCTGGCATGTCCTGATATGACCATGCAAATCGGCCAATGTTCTCTTGTAAAACCTCAAAGAGGAGGTTAGCTTGGTCTTGTGATAGGGATGTAGCAATGTGAACAATTCTAGGGATCTCTGAAGAACCAATGTTGACTTCTCTAGTATCCTCTATTAGAATAGAAGACACCTCTGGTCGATTATCTTGAGGAGGCAATACTAAATCCTCATGTTCTGCTTGTGGCTCTGGATTTTCTTGCTAAGGGGTTCTCTTCGCTGCCTTAGCTAGTCCCATATTTACCTTAGTTCCAGTTTTGGGTGTATCGAAAC
The DNA here is from genome assembly GCA_028749045.1 of Cupressus sempervirens. Classification (NCBI taxonomy): domain Eukaryota; kingdom Viridiplantae; phylum Streptophyta; class Pinopsida; order Cupressales; family Cupressaceae; genus Cupressus; species Cupressus sempervirens. Next base: position 275,656,422 of record CM053784.1, on the reverse strand, counting down.
TAGGTTGGGGATTTTCTCCAAAATACCCCTTGGGATCTAGCTTGTAGATGTAGGCAGAATCTGGCTTTGTCTTCTTATGAGGAGTTTCAGCTCCCATGAATCTTAGAAGTGCTTCCTCTGATGCGAACTCATCAATATGTATGACACTTGGTTGGTCCCAATCTATGAGTTGTGGATGAGCAAGTGGTAGGTCAATGAGATGGATGGATAGTTCTCAGAGAACAGAGTCTCCTAGGAAGATTTGGTCTGGGATATTGTCGTAGGCTCTCTTTTCAACTTCCTTAGGAATGTCTTCGATTTTGACAAGGTCACGGTGGATGTTCGAAAAAGCGTGACCGTTCTCATTGGTGCTCCCAGTTGTGGGTATGCCAAAGCCAAGACCTGACTTTATTTCCCAATTATGTGCTTCAATGGGACATTGCATGCCCCTTTCTTCTGGTCCTAGTCCACCTCCTTGATAGTTCCATTTTTTAGTGATGAGCTTATGTTGTTGGGGATACTTCTGGCTGAAGTGATCAAGGCGTGCTTGATTTCTTGGAGGTGCATCCTTATGTAACCAATTGTTGATATTTGGAGTGAGCTCCTCATGAAGAGGGGTTTTTGAGGACACAAAGGTGGTTGGGCCAAACTATTTGTATCGAGGAGGTGGAATCTCCTTAGCTTTGTGATATGTTGGCCATCCATGGGTATGTGGATCAAGTGGGATTGCTCCGACAGCAAATGCATCTGATAGACTATATTCTTCACAACCTTTGTTGTTGATCTTTACAGTAGATAGGGTGGAGGCAAGGATGGTTTTTGCATCATTACAAGTGTGGGATGAGCTGGCGATGACTATGCCAATGTCTATTCTAGGGAAATGGTTTGTATATGAAGCTTCAACCACATTACAGTAAGCAAAGGGTTCTGGATTGGCATGGATGGTTACCTCAGTGCCTTGATGCAGAAATTTGATGCACTGATGGTAGGTGGATGGAATGGCCTTCATAGCATGAATCCATGGGCGACTGAGGAGGATGTTAAATGGTAGGTTTAGATCAACAACATGGCAAACTATCTCTTGAATGACTGGCCCAACCTTGATTGGTAGCAAAATAGTCCCTTCTATGGTCCTTTCCAAGTTGTCATAAGCTTTGATGGTGATAACCTCACTGATCATATTTGCCTTAGTATACCCAGCTTGTTTTATGAATTTTAGGGTGCAAATGTTCAAGGCTGATCCATTATCTATCATTACTCTTTTCACGGCGAAATTGGATACCATGATGGCTATGTGAAGCAGAAGGGTGTGATCTGGCTCAAGCGCGGGTATGTCGGTGGGTTTGAAAGATAGGGCACATGAGGATGAAAGGTGTCCAACAAGATTATGAAAATCAGTAGCATTGATATTAGAAGGGACACGGGATTCTATGAGAGCACTGTCAAGGATGTCTTTGTACACAGGACTAGTGCGGAGAAGGTCTAAAATGGATATTTGGGCTGGAATGTTCCCAAGGTGTTCCAAGATATTGTATTGGCTTTTTGATGGAGCTGATGGTGTTGATGAAACTAGTGGGCCTGAGATGTTAAATTTCACTTTTCGAGTGGTGAGTGCACACTCATTGTTTGGTCCTCAGATATTGATAACATTGACGGAAGGCTCTTTCTCAGATATACAACCTATAAGGCTACCATAGTCTATATAGGATGAAGTGTGGTCATTGTTCTTCCCATGCTGTTGGTTTGGCTGGCGGTTGTTGGTGTTGTTTTGGATAGGTGCTTTTCCAAGATTTTGGTTGTTGTGTGGAGGAAAAGCATTTTGATAAATCTATAAGCCTGCATTGGGAGAGGTTTGGGCACCAACAGTGATTTCCTTATGATCAATGAGGTCTTGCACATAGTCTTTCAGTTTCATGCATCTGAGGGTGGTGTGACCGTTTACCCTATGGAACTTGCAATACTCATTGTCCTTGTACCATGCAGCTTTCAATTGGCTTGGATCAATTTGCTAGGTAGGAGGAAATTTGATGAGGTTTTCCTTAGCCAATTTCTCAAAAATAACATCCAATGGTTCACCAAGGGGTGTATAGTTTCTAGGTGCAGGTTGGAATCTGGGCTTTTGCCCTGCAGCTACATTGATGGCATTAGCTTGATTGTTAGACCCTTGAAAGTTGGGTCTTGTATTGTGGTTTTGATAGCTTTGGTTATTTCTTTGTTGGTAATTGGTAGCTTGTTGGCTGTTTCTTTGATATGGTGGGTTAGACTAGTTTTGAGAAGGACCAACGATATTCACATGTCTGGTGTCAGTAACCCCATCTGTTGCAACATGCTTGTTTTTGTTCCAATACCTAGACTTGTCATTGGAATGTGATTGATTTTGGTTGGCCTCTTTGTAATTCTTTACCACACAATCTTTGATGAGTCCTTGCTCAAGGATCATTCCTTTCTCTTTGATATCCTTATAGATCTGGAAACAATTCATGGTCATGTGGTGAGCCAAGCTGGGATGTGCATTATCAATAAACATTTTCACCACATGGCATTCTGGCAAGGTGCATGATATGCAGGTGGTAAGGGTTTGCCATCTTTGCAGGTATTCGGCAAGGCTTTCTCCACCTTTTTGCTTGGTGTGGACAAGATCAACTATTGATAGCTCTGTTTCAATAAGATGGGCATATTGGGCTACAAATGCCTCAGATAATTCAGCAAAGTTTTTAATTGTGCCATAGGGGATTCTATAAAACTATTCAAGAGCTGGTCCAGCCAAGCTTTTGGGAAAAAGGCACAAGAGGAAGACATTATTGTATGCCACGTCCTGGCAATGCATGTAAAATTCTTTGATATGTGTGATAGGGTCTCCTTTTCCTCTGAATTTGTCAAATTTAGGTACCTCAATGTGTTTGGAAAATGGTGTCGTGGTAATGGCTCTATCAAATGGGTAAGGACACACATTCTCAAACTTGAATGTCTTTGGATCATTCCCTTCTTGGATGGCTTTTAGAGCTGTCTTCATTTGCTCCCACTCTGAATTGATAGGTGATGGTTGGGGTACCCCCAATGTAGGAGTGCCTTGAGGTAGGTATGTGTTGGATGGGGCCATTGAATATGGATGGTTATGAGGGATTTTCTGATAGGGATTGTACATTGTTTGGGTAGCTACATGGTGGATGATGGGTTGTTGAGGGGGAGGTGGTGCATATTGCTGCATGTGCTGCGAGGCTTGCTATTGATATGGGATTTGAGGTTGGGATTGAGGAACATAAGCTGGCTATGGGGTAAATGGATTGCTTTGTGGAGGTAAGGTATAAGATAGTTGTGAGGCTTGGGGAAAGGATTGGAGGGCTTGTGGGGTTTGACCAATATATGTGGGTTGTGTCCCCATTTGGGATGGCATCTGCAAATAATTGGTGGTTGGCTGGGGTGGTGGATTACCTCCTAGAAGTGGCATTGAAAAGTAGTTGGTAATTGGAGGTAATGGATTAGTTGGTGGTGGAGGTGGTGGGAATTGAAAGCTTGGGAATGGAACTGATGGGGTTTGATAGCTTTGTGGCTGGATTTGGAAGCTTGGTAGAGTGGTGGTGGGAGCTGAGGTCACTTGGGAGCTTGGTAGAAGATTGGCAGTAGCTTGTGGGATTTGATAGCTTTGTGGAGTGAAGGTAGTAGCTTGTGGATTTGTGGCTGGTGGTATTGAGCTCCCAAGACTTAATGGAAATGATGGGATTGTACTTTGGGCTATGGTGAACAAGCTGGGGGCAATGAAAGGTTGATTACTTGGCCCCATGGGTGGCATCCCTGTTGTATATTGCTGAGGTTAGCCAAAGATGCTAGCACTGATTTGGGAGATGGGTGGATTTGGAAGGCTGGGTTGGGGAGCAGCAGCAATAGTGAAGGGGGTGAACGGTGAGGTATTTTGAGTAAAGGGGGTTTGGAGTGGAGAGGTATGAAGCAAGGATGGAGTGGTGGTGGCTGGGTTGGCTTGCGGCATGGAGATTTCAACTTGGGTGGATGATGGTATGTTTGGGTCTGTTGAGTCATATGGATTGGCTGGAGGCTCTTCTTTTGGAATATATTGAGGATAATTTGGATCATAAGAGCCTATGGGTGGTGGCAGCTGCCCAAACAACAGGTGAGATGGATATGATAATGGAGGGGGTCTTCCAAAGTCAAAGGTTCCTACATTGTCCCTTCGAAAATTAGCCATGATTGTCTCTTTGTTTTTGTCTATAATGGCGTTTACCAATACTGCATTTCCTGGTTGGTTCATGAAAGCTTCAATGTCAGTACATGATGGCATAGCTTTCTCTAGGCTAAAGGATGGCTGAGTGCTCAAGGGGGGTGAGGTTGTTCGATCCAAATGATAGGGCTCCATTGTTTCTTTCTTCTTGGCTAAGTGAGTGACGGGTGGCATGAAAAATGCTCCTAGGGATGAGATGCAATAATGTTGATGGATGCAAAAGGCGAAAGGCTTTTCTATGCAAATGATTTCCTAGGTTGAGGTAAAGCTATATGAAAAAACCTAAGGAGGATTGGGTTGGGGATTCTAACTTCAAAGATATGTTGTCAAAGCACAAAAGGTCTGCTTTCCTATGTGCAAGCTTGGTGGTGATTGTGTCAACTTAAGGATAGACTGATGATCCTTTAGGAAGAACACGAGATTGACCACTTGCGGATCCCAACCTTTAGCTCAAGGTGATGAGGGATAACAAGTGACAAAGCTAGATTACCCTAGACAAAGCTCTATCAAAGGGATAACCTTGGTTAGATTTGTGGATTTGGAAGATTTTAGGAATGGCAAAATTTTAGCAAGGTGACAACAATTTTGAAAGCTTAGATGTGCAGATTTTGGATTGCTGGCTAGATGGTTTGATTCTAAATGAGATGGATGAGCTAATAATGCTTAAGAGGATAACCTAAGATGGTTGGATTTTCTACAAAGATGACTCTAAAGTGAAGCTTATCCAAGAAGATGTGGAGAAACAAGGGTGTCTAATCATAGAAATCATGCCTAGTTGGTAAGGCATCAGTAGGATTAACTCCTGGATGTTGGCTAAATTTGATGGTGCGCTCTAACTAGGCCTCTTGAAGTGCTTCGTCGGTAGCTTTGTCCTCTACTTTGTGGAGTTTGGCAATTCGTGGGCTTGGTGTTATTTCTTTTCTCTTGGCTGAAAGTTCTTGGTATGCTAGAGATGGCTTGAGTTTGACCTTGTGAAACTTTTGTTTGGGTTTGGGTTGTTCCGACATAAATTCTTGAATTTGCTTGGCTTTGGGAAAAATCTCAGTTGTTTTGCTTCAACTTGTTCAACTTCCAAAATAGGCAGTGACTACGCTAAGTGTGCCCTAAGCTAGGATTGACCAAGTTTGGCAAACATTCATTCAACAAGTAAAATAAAAACAAGCAATAGATAGGAACACCCAGATAGAAGTTTGTGGTTCTCAGAATGTGATACTTGCGCCAAGGAGTGTGTATGTTCTACAAATGTTTCGATCAGTCACTCCAAACACATTAACATCCTAGATGGTTTTCTGCAAGGCAGACAAATGGTTTAGCTAGGGAGTCCTCGATATACGTAAGGTATGTGAGGCCCAAATCCGTAGATGAGACCAAAAGGATGTCACACAGCCGAGAGGATCGGTAACCCACTTCTCCTCTTTCACTTCTCAAGGGTATAAAGTTCCTTGAGGCTTAGCCCGAATGACAAAATCTCGATCCCAAGAGAGGTGTCTTTCAATTCACCTCCTGATTCTTATACTCCGCCGAAATGCTGGAGTTGAGATCGTCCAAGGGGTGATGAAATCCCCAAGCAAGCCTCCTAAAAAGAAACAAGGTTTTGGATCCTAATCTTATGCACCCAAGATGGCCTCGAAAGATGAAAAGGGGAGAGAAGACTTGGATGACCTTGGGCTAAAAAACATGCTTGTTCTTTTACCAACTGACTCTTATGTGTGCTAATCTAGACTTCGCAAGCACTCATGTTTAAGAGACAATGTTCAATTCCAACTTGAAGCACCAACAAAAGTAAATCGATCGAAGAATGCAAACAATAAGAAGAGTTAGGGTCAACAAAAGCAAACTCGCGCGCCCGGAGGCCCTCCACGTCAAGTATCGATTAATTTTCTTTAAGGCATTCAAGATTGAGTGTGAGTTTGTTTTAAGCCCAAAACAAAAGTGTGTGAGATTCGATTTCAAGCGCACGCCCGGAGGCTCTCCACGTCAGTTGTTGTTCAATTTTAGTGCCCAAATTTGAAGTGTGATCAATTTAATCTAGATTTTTGGCCATTTAAGAATTTTAATAAAGTTAAAGCAAACGTTCAAGGACCAAGTGAGTGAGTTAGATTGTGGAACATTTAACACCTTTTTCAAGTAGACCCATCCCCATAAATGGCGCTAAGATTGCAACCAATGGTTAATATTTGATGGGTGATTAGAAAAGAGGTGAGTCCAAGGAACTACTCAAATTGATTTTTGTAAATTTGTATTTTAACTTAACAAAGTTTCTTAAATGTCCAAAAATCAAACTTTACCTAGATTGCATGTGAAAAAGAGATTTGTTTTGTTCAATTTTAGAAGCTCCAAATGAAGTGTTTGATATTGTAATGGTTAATTGATCCTTGGCATTCAAGATTGGATTTTTTGTTTTAAGCATGCATTCCAAGGAAAGTTGATTTTAATCCATGACATTCAAGAGTGTGTTTTGAGCAACATTCATTCAATGGAAAATGTGTTTAACCATTCAAGTTCATTTTTTTAGCAACATGCATTCAAAGACAAATGGTTAAACATTCAAGTTCATTTTTTAGCAACATGAAAACCTGCAAGAAACATGGTTATTGGTTCCATATGTGCTCCAACCTGCAATGAGACAAAAAAAAAAAAAAAAAAAAAGCAATTTAGTTAGTTAGCCAAAATCTTCAAAAATGAGAGCTTAACTATGGGAAAAAAAATTTTAACTTTTTTTATTGTTTTTTCTACACGTATAAATGCTTAAAATGGTCTAAATCCTACGGAACCACTAAAAGATTTTCAAACAAGCACAGAAAATAGGTGACAAGCAGAGACGCCGATTTGCACAGATGCGAATTTTTGCAGACGACGATTTTTGCAGACGCGGATTTTCGCAGATGTCGATTTGAGCAGATGCGGATTTTTGCAGACGTCAATTTTCACAGACACGGATTTTTGCAGATGTCAATTTGCATAGACGCAGCTTTTCGCAGATGTCGATTTGCGCAGACGCAGATTTTCGCAGACGTCAATTTTTGCAGACGCGGATTTTCGCAGACAGAACAGGTTGCAGACGCCAAAACTGCGCCAAAAAAGCTGAAAAACGCAAAAATTTTTTTTTAGATGGTATTTCTTCTTCCTAAGTGCGTTCTTTAACCTACAAAAACAAGAAAAACACCCTCACAACACACTCAAACAACAACAAATATTAGATGGTTAGAAAAATGACATATAGATGAAAATAGATGATTAAATGACCCATAGTGGGGTCCCACCGGGCGTGCCAAAATGTAGAACAAGAATTAGTATGCAAAGAACATTAACAAATAAAGTAAACATTCACAAACCAAAAACTAAATTCACATATATGCTTAGACAAAGAAAGAGAACAAGAAGTGCAAACCTCACAAGAGAAAACACTCCATGCTTTCTTGATTCTGTAGATGTGTCCTTTTGTTGTAGATGTATGCTCAAGATGCTCAAAAGCTGCTTCAATGGAGATGGGTAATGGCAAATTGGTAGCTTTGTGAGCTCTCAATTTGGCATTATAAGGGTATGGTTGATGGCTTTGGTTCTCAAAATAGCATGGTAACTTTAGCTCAAAGATTGTTGATGAAATGGCTTGGGATGGGATTCAATTTATAGGCTAAGGGGTAGAGAGATGGAGGGCTTAGATGCAAGGATGGATGAAGGCTTAAGGAGGGCTAAGATGCACTCAAAGGGGAGCACATGGATTGTGCTTGTTTAGCACCAATGGGAAGGTGACACTTGTCACAAGGAGGATGAGTGTGAGAGGGTAGGGTAAAGGGTTGGTTAAAGTCATGATGAGTGGGGTTGAGTATGTAAGAGGGATGTACGAGGAATGAGTGTGGAAGAGGGAAGAGTGTGGAAGATGGGTGTAAGAGTCATGAGTGGGCTTGTAAGAGTCTTTTATGTTTTGTAAGAGCACTCATGACTTAGTGGTTGGGTTTTTTGAGGGGAGACTTTGGTTTGGATTAGGAAAGTCTTAAACTTGTTTAAGGAATGTGACAATATTAGGGGGTGGATTAGTCTTGGGTTTAGGATTAGATTAGGGATGTTAGAGATGTGCAAGTGGATGGCATTAATGAGGGTGGGTGAGTTAGTGGCTAAGCTTGGTTAGTATGGGTGGATGGGGTGGATTAGGCTAAATGGAGGATTAGAGATAGGTTAGGGGTTTTTGAATTTGAGGATTTCATTTATCAAATATATTTATTTAATAAATAGAGATTTTTGGAATTAGATAGAAGAATAGGATTTAATTGATAAATAATAGATTATTTGATTTATCAATTAGGACTATAGATGATTAATTAAATTAATCAACTAGGGGATGACAAAGGATTAATTAAATTAATAATGCCTTTTTAGATAACTAAATAGGATTACTAAAATAGTGTAATCAAATTTAGGTGTCTACACAAGGAAGTTAAAGTTTAGGATCTAGTGTTAAAAACATGCATCAAAATATTTAAGTAGTCATTTTTCCTTATAATATGTGAAATGCATTTATTTATTCACTAGTAATAAGATTCAAATTTACATGCAATAATAATTTGGTATATATGTTAGGAACATTTTTTTAAGATGCAATGGTACTAGTGTTTGTTGGTAATCCATTGGGAAAATTAGATACTAATAGGGGGAGTCACTAAAAATTTTAACCTTTAAAACAACCTGACTAGATTCACTATTAGAGTAATTAGACATTTCCTAATTAACTCTAATTTCTTAAACAAAACTTTAGGCATATAATAATTAATTTTTTTTATCAATTATTATGATGTAACCTAGGTTAGACCTTTTTAGGGTTTTGATCTCCTTTATAAGGACAATCTCTAATTCTTAACATTCATTAAGAACCTAGATTAATTCATTTTCAATTATAGAAATCTTATTTTTTGTTCATCAAGAATATGTGATCTATGGATCTGGCAATTTCTACCTCCATAGCATTTTGCTTCTCTCTTTTGTGACAAGTGAATGCATGCAAGTGATTCTTAGGAGCTGTTGGGTTGATATTTTAACAACTTCAACATGGTATTAGAGCTCTAGATCTTCATGCGCTTGTTCTATTTTTGAGAGATTTGGCATCGATTTTTTAGATCTATGCTTTCAAGTGGTTTATTTTATTAGATTTTGAGGTCACTATTTTTTGAGTCACTCTAAGAAAAAATGGACATCATCATTAGGCTCAGACTGCTCAAAAACTCCCATTTCCATATAAAATACATCCACTTTGGATGTTATTGAAATCTAAGGCAAATTTCGTTTTGCATCTAGGCCATTATTTGGCCTTGGGCTCAAAACAAGGCAATGATTTTATTATTATTTTAAAAATTAAAATCAATATTTTTATCAAAAATTAGTATGGTAATTTATTTTTTCCATAGTGCAAGAGGAGTTATTTTTGTAGATCATGATTTTTTTGCAGGAACATTCTCATTGGTACACACCCCCACCTAATCTTGACCTGCATCAACCTTCTTTGTGCACACTCTTAGAAGTTGGCTCCATTCCAATTTCCTAGGCCTGGTAAAGTTTTGGGAGCTATGCATTTTGGTTGGACCCTATCCGTGTACCAACATAGGCTATTTCTCTATTTTGAAAGTGGTTGTTGTTACACTTTAATAGGACATGATCTTTGCCATGGTTTCTTAGTTACAATGAGACAATAGGCCTACTTGGCAAGTTTTTTCTGTAGGCCTATCCATGCATCTTCTATTGGAAATTGGCCATAATTTTTGGATTGGTGCTATCTTTTGTCAACTCCAACACAATATTTTTTGGATCACACCTTTGATTTTGGTGTCTAGAGGCAGAAATTTTGTTGGAGACCAATCTTTATTTGGTGCCATAGTTTTTGAGCACTTTATGAGGCACACTTTTTTCCTCCCATGAAGGCCCTTTGGACACATCAAGCTCACCTATTATAGGGAATCACATCAAAAAATTATATTGGGGCTTCTTTATGGAAGCTATGTTTAGGATTCTTCATGGACATTGTATTTTTGGAGTACATATGGTGAAACCCATCCACATGTACGAATCCTACAATCTATAAGGTGCACCTTAGTCAATTTGTATATTACTTGGATTTTAAAATTGGAAACCATGGGTAATTTGGAAGTTCTACTTAGTGATTAAAGTGTGAGAGTTCAATAGATTTCTTGATACATGTACAGTTAAGAGCACACCCCGTGTGCTTTGTGGGTCTACATTTTCCCTTTGTGGCTCATCTTCTCAGCCACATCAACATGTCCTCTATCTATTCACATATCAGTCAAGTTTATTATTTGTGACAACACTTATTTATTTTTTGTATGCCTATCGAGTCTTCTAGACTAATTTCAATGGTTACTAAGCTTTGCAGTTTCTACTGAGCTAGTAGTTCATGTAAAGTGAAGCAAGTATTAAATGAGCTATATGGTGATTAGTGTTTATTGAGTGTAGTCATGGTAAACAAGTAATCTAGTTTATGCTAAGTTACATAGTATCTATTGAGTCACTAGTGCAGACCAATTTCAAGACTACTTTGAGGTGATCATTATAGATTGAGCTTCTATGTCTATTGAGTGCATGATGATGTCGAGTAATGACTATAGATGTCATGTATCAGAACTTCACCAAGTCATTCGTCAGAACTTGAGTTCCTTTATATGGGCCAACTTTGTATTATTTTTTTTAACTTGTATAATGGCCAACCTTGTAATTATGTAAATTAGATTGGTATATATGTAATGTATTGTATTATATCCAAGTGTGCAATATTTTTTGAACATAAGTGTATAAGAATGCGAATGTAAACATGTCATAGAAAAAGAGTGTATTGTAAAGGTCATATCAGAAAAAGAGCAATAGAGCCAAAATTATGACATAGAGGTGATCAATGCATCAAGGAATCTCTATCAGCAATTCAGTTGTAAGTTGAAGATCTACTGTTTCATCCTAATAGGTGAACTAGTCAAAATCCTTTAACAAGGTAGACCTAATAGTATTTTCTAAATCTCTTTATCAAGTGCTTACTTCATTGTGTGTTGGTAAAAACTCTAACAAGGTGGACCTAGTAGTCCCAATTTCTCCTAATAGGGAAGATCATTAAAAGTTATCAATATAAACCTTAACTGGCCAACTTTGTGCTGTAGTATTGAATTTTTGTGGGTATCATCCCCACCTTAGTTTTGCTTTCTATTTGGAAGGTCTCTAGGTCACCAAATCATTGTGTTCAAGTGTTATGAATGTGTTATGTTTTTAGTTTCTCATGCATGCAATTAGATCAAATATATGGTAATTGGAATATTGCAATTAAGTGCTAAAATTAATAAAGTCTTAAGGTTATTGATTCAACCCTCCCCTCTTAGTAACCTAGAATAGTCTTGAATATTTCCAACAATTGGTATCAGAGCTTTGTGGTTCTCAAGAGAAAACTTGATAGCTTGAGTAAAGATCAAAGAAAATAGAGATATTCAGACTTGACAAAGCCATTGACAATGAAAAGCTAGATCTAGAAATGATGATTTCCCAACTCAAGAAAGAAAAGGAGCATCTTTTCCAATCTCTAAAAATAAGAAAGGAACTTGCAAATCAAATGAATGATCATTAGTAGATTGAGGAAAGAATTAAAGACTTTTTCCTTTCAAGCAGCTCAGATAAAGAAAATGATGCAATCAAAGACCTCCTAGAAAAGAATGGTTCCCTGCAAGAACAAGTAAGGAAACTAAAAAGAGGACAAGAAATTCAGTCAATAAGATTATGTGAAGTCTTAGAATAGAAAAACAAGATAAAAGAAGAAATGGATGAAAGGAATAATGAAATTCAAAATCAATCCATTTAGCAAGTAGATCTCATAGATCAACTCTCCAATGCAAATGAAGAAATCATGAGCTTAAGATCTAAAAATGAAAATATAAGAAATGATCTAAACTCTAAAAGACAAATCAATGAAAGATTGAGAAATGATCTAAATTTTGAGAAGCAACTCAATGAAAGGGTAATGAAATCCCAAGAAGACATGGATCACTTGAATCAGCTAAATGAGCAGAATCTCTATAGACAAAAAGGTAAAGCAAGAATTAGATACAAACAAGAAGGTAAGTCCTCCAATCAAGGTGCTCAAAAGAATCAGAAACCTACTTGCAATCAGTGTAAGATAGGTCATACATCAAACAAAGGTTTGAGTAATGGAAAAGAAAAATTCAATGAAAAATGCTACAATTGTAGTCAACATGGTCATAGGGCTAATGAATGCAAAGAGAAACCAAAATTTGAGGGCAAGTGTTACAAATGCAACAAACAAGGTCAGAAAGCATTAGAATGTAGAAGTAATCCATTCAATCCACTAGAGCAAATTGTGAAAGAAATATTTGTTTGGGACTACAACACTTGGTGTAGATGTCATTACTGTGGTGAATTTGAACATATTCGCATGAATTTTGTAAAACATCACATGAGAAGAAAAGGTACCACCATAAGATGTTTCGCTTGTACCAAACTTGGTCATCTAGCCAAAAATTGCATGAATACAGGCAAAATTTAAGATGAAAAGAAGACAAAAGTAGATAACATTTGAAAGAAAATGAGGTAGCAATGGATTCCTAAATATACTAAGGATGCTACTTCAAGTAATGATGGTCAAGTCACTCAAGAACTAGGTGACTCCTCCACTTCCAACTAATTTTTGAAAGAAAAATTTGAAGTGTGTTATCAAGATCACATCCAAATAGTTCTGACTGGAAGGAAGCAAAGATCCAAGTCTATATTTAAGATACAAAGGGATCACTTAGAGAGATTAGTATTAGTTATCATCAAGTTATCTTCTCTACTGAAGGTTAGATCATGGAGTCTACCACACCAAGTCAGGAGTAACTAGGATACCTTTACCAAGTCTAGAAGCCTTCACCAAGTAAATAGTATAGAATAGTGGATGATAGCTTATCATGCATGATGTTAAATCATTTATCATCATATCAAGCATTAAGAAGGAAATTTCAAAAAAATCATGAAATCAAATCCGTTTCTCACCATAAAATTTTAGAACCATTGTGAGGAAGCAATTTCTAGTATGATCAAGCAACTTGAGTAAATTTCATGTAGAAGTTTTTATTTTACCATGTGAATATGGCATCTAGTAGTAGCAAGGTAAAGAAAGGGTTTGATATGTTGGTTTGAGGAGTTGAATGGAAAGCATCATATTTTAAGCTCATGCCTGCAATTACAAAATCTTTGGACCCAAATGGTGCTCAATCCCAAATATACTTCTAAGGTACTTCTTGTTAACAACAATTGTACTAATTTTAAATATACAATTCAAGAAATCGGTACTTTGGATATGGATGAAACCCTAGGTCAATTGTGTGTTGATGGAACTCTTAAACCCGAGCATCGATATTTGGAAGCAAAAGGATTAACACACATCCCTCATATTCACTGAGGATTTCAAATCAAGTGGATTAGATACATCCTAAGACAAGTGAATAATGGTCAGTTATGGCTTGAGTAACCAGTTGTGATCAAGAAAATGATTCATTGAATCACTAGCCTTCCTATGCTTACCAAGGCCAAAACTACAAAAACCCTTGGTAGGGCATAACTGGAAAAGAAAACCTTAGCCAAGTGGGATGGTAGAGGCATGAAAATTGGTGGTGCTATAGATGCAGAATTGAAATTTGGAATTCATGGCATTGCTTATAAGATACATAGTTCATGCCAACTAAATAGTATGTCGTGTGAAGCTATGGACTTTGCATATAAGGTAGTTAAGAATAACTTATCATATGACCTTGTGGACCTATTATTGAAATAATTTAACAAGAATATGGAAATTATTCATACATCAAAGAATAACCTATGCAAATTTGGTTCACTATTGACTTGTCTATTCTTCTTCATTTAGAAGTTTTTCCCATCAAAAGACACAATAGTCTGGAGAAAGGCTTTGCTCGTACTTTATCAAATAAATAAATATATTATAGAAATTGATGGAAACTTTGCCAACATCATGGACAACTACTTGGATGCATTAAAGAGAACATGAAAAATAGGTTCAAAATTCCAAAGAAGCTAGTTGAAGAATACAAAGATGATGTATGCTTCATGGTGGACAACAACAAGGTATATATCCAAGTAGTTAGGCCTAGAATTGTATCGGTAAAACTTCTTGGCTATGAGGTAAATATTGATGAAACAAAAGGTATCATTGAAGCTCTCATCAATGAACCTGTCGATCCCAAGGCTCCTTATTTTGGAACCTATGATGAATCCAAGGCAAGGATAGAACTAGATATTAAGCTCCCTTATGTGGTTAATAGAGGAGAGAGGAGGATAGCTAAAATGAAATCAAGTGCACCTCTCCTATTGACTGAAGGAAAAGGTGAAGAAATAGAGGATGAGGAAGAATCTAAGAAAGAAGAAGAACCTTTGAAGAAGAAAGGCAAGGTGATCATCACCAAGACACCCAAGCCATCATCTATAGTTTTCACAAGAAGATCAAGGAAAAAGGATAACAAAGAAGGTGGTGATATCATATTCAGATGACCTCCACACACCTTCCAAGACAAACTCAAAGAATTAAGAGAAGGAGATGGTATAACCAACTTCAAGGCTTTCAAAAATGAGACTAGAACTAAGGAAGAGGAATAATGGATTGAATATTTGGTCTGGACAAAATGGGTTAGTGGAAGTATTCTCCTCACCAACTAGCCTCACAAATTCCTAGTGTATTACTAGAGAAAATCAGGCCAAGATGAGAATTTTCTAAGCAAACTATCAAACACATATTTGCTCAAACTTTGAAGCAGTTACTACCAAGCATGATAGATGTTGAGGTGAATAAGTCATTAAGTGAAAATGCAAATAAGATGACTCTTAAATTCAATTCTTTTTTGATTCTGACGAAAGATATTGAATATGTTTTGAGGAATGCCACAAATACTTGGAAAAATGTCTATCATCTTCACAAGCCTAGTGAATATCGAGTAGAAATAAAGGATGACAAAGGTAATGATGGAAATGATGAAGAAGATGATGAAGAATCAACTTAGTTTTTCATAGTTGACTATGAGGAATTCAAGGAGCAAGAAGCTATTGAGGAAGATAAGAAAGATGTTGAGGATAGTAATCTAGTTAAGATAGTTGTGGTAGTCATTGCCTCACTTCCTCAATTTCTATCTAAACCAATAGCCACATCAAGCTTGGAGATAGCTTCAACAAGTTTTATTGTGACAAAAATAGCTAATTCAAATGTCCAATCACTCTTTGCTCCCACATAGCACAACATATCAACAATAGAAGTGATCTCTACTTCATCTACCATGCTATAGACTCCTTCTCTAGCTACCAAGTCAGTATCATTAGTCATGGATATAGTAACTTCTATAATTTTGACCTCTTCAATTATGAGTACATCCATGGTAAGATCTCCAATTTTGTCTAGTTTAGTTTTGGATACTTCAGTTTTAACTTCATCAATTTCAGATTCATCAAGCATTTTTGTAAGTGCTGCATCAGTTAGTACTATATTAGTTTTCATTGCAAGTCCAAGTATATCTACTATAGTTTCCATCTCAGACACAAAAGTATTAAGTGCAAGGATAGCTAAACCTAAGGCTCAACCAAGCATGAAATTCCTCGAAAAAGGAAAGAAGGTAGAGAATGGCATAGATTTAGATGAGGAGATAGAAATTCCCAAATGGGATATTCATAACCTCTCTATAGATCAAATGCATGAATTTGGTGAAATTCTTTAAAAAAAGGAAAAGCAACATAAATTAAGAGAAGAAAGAGACAAATAATATAAAATTATAGATGATGTCAAGAATATTTTGTCTAAGGCTACAGGAATTGAGGTTGATACTTCTGAACATATCTTGTTGCAATTAGAAGTAGTCAAAAAGCTCAATGAGGAGACTAATGGTCAAGAAAAATTGATTTAGAAAGCTAAAAAGAAATTTGACAATAAAGTATTAGAGCACACTGCATAGCAAATTTCCATTTATCAAGTTGAGCTTTCAACAATTTTGGTCAATTTTGAGACCTCATGCACCAATGTGACATCAGTTTTTGGTAAGCTATGTGTTGTTTCTAAGTTCATAAAAGGAAATAAAGGGAAAACTATCAAAAATTGATAATAATCTGAAAGTCAGTGCTTAGCAGTTGAAACTTGACCCTAGTTCAAGCTCTATACATCATATGAAGATCAAATTTTTTCCAGACATGTAGGTAGAAATATTAAGAGAAGAATTAGGGATCCGGTCAACAATGATAGATATTTAGAATACAATCATTTCTATCATGGATACAATGCAAAAACATATTGTTTACTCAAATACCTTGATCCATGACAACAGCTTCTCTATTGCAGATTACATGATAGAGCTCTCTGTAGAAGTACAAATTGCACTAAATACATGCAAAATTCTGCAAAAAAATTGGGATAAAACATTGGCACTTATTTTTAAGGTACATTTTGATTTTTTATCTCATTTTCATGTCTCCATGTAGATAAATTTTTGAATGAATCTTTGTCATTATTGTCAAAAAGGGGGAGAGACTCTATGTATAGAGAGACATTATGTATATTCTATGGGGTAGAAAACATGCAAAGGGAGAGAATGTATATAGTAGAAGAGAATTTGCAGTATACTATACATACTTATAAAGATAAATTTTGAAAAATCTCAAAATAGTATACCCTAGCGAGCTAGTATCACACAGTGATGTATATAAAAATTTGGGTTGATACGTGTTTTTGTTACTAATGCCAAAGGGGGAGATTGTTGACATATCAGCCAAGTTTGTTATTAGTGACAATACTTATTCAGATTTTGTATGCCTAGCTAGTCTTCTAGACTAACTTTAGTGGTTACCAAGCTTTGCAGTTTTTATCAAGTTAGCAGTTCATGTAAACTAAAGCTAGTATTAATTGAGCTATATGGTGATTAGTGTTTACTAAGTACAGTCATGGTAAACAAGTAGTCTAGTTTATGTTGAGTTACATAGTATCTACTAAGTCACTAGTGTAGCTCAAGTTTAAGACTACTTTTAGGTGATCAGTATGGACTGAGCTTCTATGTCTATCGAGTGCATGATGATGTCAAGTAATGATAGAAGATGCCATGTATTAGAACTTCACCAGGTCAATCTTTAGAACATAATTGTCTTCATATGGGCCAACTTTGTATTATTGGTGTTGACTTGTATAATGGTTGACCTTGTAATTATGTAAATTGGATTGGTATATATGTAATTTATTGTATCATATGCAAGTGTGCAATATTTTTTGAACATAAGTGTGTAAGAATGTGAATGTAAACCAGTAATAGAAAAAGAGTGTATAATAAAGGCCATATTAGAAAAGGAGCAATAGAGCCAAATCTATCACATAGAAATCGTCAGTGCATCAAGGAATCTCTATCAACAATTTAGTTGTAAGTTAAAGATCTTTTATTTTATCCTAATAGGTGAACCAATCAAAATCATTTGACAAGGTAGACCTAATAGTCTTCTCTAAATCTCTTTACCGAGTGCATACTTCATTATGTGTTTGTAAAACCTCTAACAAGGTGGACCTAGTAGTCCTAATTGCTCCTAACATGGAAAATCATCAAAAGTGATCAATATGAGCCTTAACCAGCCAACTTTATGCTACAGTATTGAAGTTTTTAGGTATCATCCCCACCCCAATTTTACTTTCTATTTGGAAGATTTCTAGGGCACCAAATCATTGTGTTTAAGTGTTATGAATGTTTTATGTTCTTAGTTTCTCATGCATGGAATTAGATCAAATATATGGTAATTGGAATATTACAATTAAGTACTAAAATTAATAAAGTTTTGAGGTTACTAATTCACCCTTCCCCTCTAAGTAACCTACCTTAGTCTTGAATATTTCCAACACTATCTCCTTGTGTATTCTTTGTGGCTACATGCATGTTTTATTTTAGTAGAGGTATATGAATGGGTGTTCGTGATTATTTTTATGTGGATTGAAGATCTCTGTGCAATTTCTTGGTGTCTTAGCTCATTTTTCATTTGGTGTGACTTCCTTAGACTCCATGCACACATCATACCTCCATGCAAGTGCATGTGGAGGCATCCAACATATCTTCACCCTTTTTTTGTATTGGGCACTTATTCCCAACACTTACTCCTTGGTTTGGGTTGCCTCTCCTAGATGCCACATGATATTTTTGATCTATGATTGGATTGATGAAATAACATTTGACTATGGCTTTGTGTTAACACCTTGTTTTTGGGTGATATTTTCACACATCTTAGGCTCTCCTTTATTTTGGGTGACCTACAACAACAATTTTGGTGATCTTTTTCACTGATATGCCATGTGGCATCACCTCTATGGGGACCCTACTTTAATCTAAATTGGTAGTATTGTATTTCTTATTGCAAATTTGCTGTTATATTTTAAAACACATGTTTTCATGTCTTTGCCACCAGTTTTTAATTTGGTACTGGCACTTTTCCATGCTCTATGTTTCTGGTGATCAGATATTTTTTGTGACAGGGGTCATTTTAAAAGCATTTTTTTGCCTCAACGACTATTTGACCATTAAATTTGTGCTCATCACTTGTTGACATTAGTGCCACATTAGCATTACATCACCACTTCCTATCACCTCCATGGACTCTATTTGGACCTACCTTCACTTTCTTTCTCAAATCTTGAGCATATAGACTCTATCTTTTACAAGCAAGATATTGCTAGAAAGTTTGTCCTGAGCCTGTCACAATGGTATAGATAGTTTTCATTTTTGATGTCATTTTGATAGATTTTATTTGTCAAAATATGGAGTTTCTTTTGCACTCTAGAGACATATCTTGAGCATCTACTCTCTAATTTGGGAAATCTTTATATCATTGGAAAGGTCTTTCTAAGCTCTTTTTAGTGATGCTAGTTGCTTTTCCATATTTTTCTCTAGGCACATTCTATTCAATCTTCTATATTTTTGCATTTTGGTGGATAACTTGGTTGTTTTAGGTCTTGGGATCAATTTATTTTCTTTAGATAATTTTCCATGACTTATACTATCTATTGTATTTGTCTTATGTCTCTTTTGATCTATTTAGATATCTTTTGTATGCATTCTTAGAAATATATTGCTCGATAAAGTGTCATACTACATCTATATTTTAATTGCAGTTGTTTGTCTTTTTTACCTTTTGATTTGAGCAGTATCATCTAAGGACACTCATGGAGATTATTATGTTTTTGGAATTCATCTTATCTTGTGCCTTCAATGTACATGCACTAGTCATGATTAAAGTACCATGAGGGTTTCATATTTTTCCTTTGTTTTCCATCTTCCTTTATCTAGTAAGTGTCCCTTTCGAGACATTAGCCTCATCTCGTGTCTGAGATTGATCACCTTAGTACACCAATATGTACTCTTTTGTGCATCTTGATCTTGTTTCCTTGACATGTAGTTCTTTTGGCCCACTTTTCTAGTTGCTTGTCACCTCACCCTTGTCTACATTAGGGGGGTTCTCATGTTCTTTCTCATGCTTCCTATGTTCGATTGATTAACTCTTCAGGCTTTGGTTTTTCATGCCATCTATATTTTTGAGTTTAGTAGTTTACCTTTGTGGGCCTCTTGATTCCATGCAGATTATAGTCTTCTCTACCTACTCAGGTTCCATTTTAGTGGTAGTTCTTCATGATCATCTTTTGTTCCTATCTTATGGGACATTCCCTAGTTTGGAGGCTTCTTTAGTCCTTCACTAGTTTCTTTCAGCATTATTTTCATCTCTTTTTGGAGTAGGGTTTTCCCAATGTGGTTGTCTATATTTCTTCTCTTTTTAGAGATTTGGTTGTGCTTGGGTACCTCATCAAGCCTTATTTGTTGAGACCCAATTCTAATTTCAGCATTAGTTTCTAGATTTTTAGCTACTCCCTAAGCTTATCTTAAGGGGGTTTTAGAGTAATTATATTTTTCCTAATTAACTCTAGTTTCTTAAGCTAAACTTTAAGAATCTAATAATTAATTTCTTTTATTAATTATTATGATGAATCCTAGGTTAGACATTTTTAGGGTTTTAATTTCCTTTATAAGGATGACCTCTCATTATAAACATTCATTGAGAACCAAGACTAATTCATTGTTGATTATAGCAATCCTCTATTTTTCTCATCAAGAATGTCTTGTCTATGGATCTAGCAATTTCTTTCCTCCATGGCTTTTTTCTTCTCTATTTTGTAATAGGTGATTGCATGTAGGTGATTCTTGGGAGATATGGGGTTGATATTTCATCAACTTCAACATTCACCACACTATCCATCTCATATCTAGATTATGTATAGCATAATTTTAAATTTCAAATGATGAAATAGATCTAACTATGTATCACATCCATAAATATGAAAATATAAACACATAACATGATATTTTGGTTACCTAGAAACCCTCCAAGGTGAAGGTAAAACTAGGGTGGGGATAATACTCAAAAATAGTTGCTACTACAGTAACAAAGTTAGCCTATTGGGACTATAAATTTGATCATTTATGATGATCTACCTTGTGAGGGTTCTTGATGTAGAAAGAGTATGAATAGCTAGGGCTAGAGGTACACCTAACTATCCAATCACCTTGTTGAGTAAACATAATGGAACAAAACACACAAAGAAAAGAACCAAGGAGAGAGAACAATAAACACTTTATCAATTCATCCATTTATCAACATACATGTACAAATGTAAGGCCTTTTAGGTTATCACCAAATACAAAATATAACTTCAAAATCCATGATCTAGCTTCAAATTCTGTATATCAAGAACATATTCTCTAATTCTCTAAGTGATACTCAACCTAAACCTAAACACCCCTATTTATAGTTTCCAAAATGGCTTAAAAAAGATTCTAGATCATTATGTTATAGAAAGGATGATCTTAAAACAATCTATAAACATCCCAATATAAGGTCCTAACATTAAAGTCATGATTACAAAATGAGCACAATGAAAAAAATGAGAAGAATTACAAAAAAATATAGGATTATCCTACATAAGACATTCAAGGTTGAAATAAATCATTCTCATGGATCATTGAGATTTCACAACTTGAGTTGAATCCAACTTAGATTGAGAAACCCATGTAGCATCTTTAACTAGTCTATTCTTCCACTTCACCAAATATTCATAGTGACCTTTTCCTCTTATGCTTTTAAAAACTCTTTGATCTAATATATGTTCAACCTATTCAATATTCTTCTTAGGATAATCATCTAGTACAATAAATTCATCATCTAACTCATGATACTTATGCAAATCAAATACATTGAATATAGGAGATATATATGCATGTCATCAAGTAACTCAACTTCATAGGCATTAGAATTGTCAAATTTTTGAAGATTCTACAAGGTCCAAAATCCATTATTTCCATCTTACTATATGTTTCAACAACAAATTTATCTCTCTTTAAATAAATCATCACCTCATCACCAACTTCAAACACATGATGCCTTCTAGACTTATCAACATTCTCCATATACTTATAATTACTTTGTTCCAACCTCAATTTCACTTCCTCATGCAAAGAGTTCATAAAATAAACAAATTCTTCACCTTCAATACTTTTCTTCTCTTCACTAGCATCATCCTTCAAATATTATACTCCTCTAGGTTATATTCCAGTAAATATCTCAAAAAGTGTTTTTCTTGTTCTCCTACTCACATAATTATTGTATAAAAACTCATCTTGTGCCAATATCATACACCACTTACTCAGGTTATCTCTAACTAAAAACCTCAACAAAGTACCCAAGCTTCTATTCACAACCTATGTCTATCCATCTATCTATGGATGGAATGTAGAACTAAGCTTCAACTCAATATCTATCTTCTTTCACAAAGTTATCAAAAAGTAACTAATAAGCTTACTATCTTTCTCTAAAATAATACTTATTAGCAATCCATGCAATCTAACAATCTCTTTGAAGAAAGTCTCAACAATATGCACAATATTATATGTCTTCTTATATGGTATGAAAGCTAGAATGTTTGAAAATCTATATACAAAAGCAAATATGGAATCATGCACTCTTGGTCTCTTAGGAAATCCAAGAACAAAATCCATGCTAATGTCAATAAAAGGTTTCTCTAGAACAAAAATAGGTGTATAGAAATCAATATTATGATTTACTCCTTTTGTAACTTGACCAATTTTGCAACTCCTTACAAACTTGTGAACATCCTTATACATATGTGGCCAATATTATGTATCCTTTAAAAAATCTATGTCTTATCAATCCCAACATATCTAGCTAAACCACCACATTTATTTTCCTTAATCAAATTATCTCTCATAAAGCTTCTTGGTATACCCAAATGAAGTCCTTTGAACTAGATACCTTCTTGAATGAAATACTCATCAAGATTACTCAGTTGACTTGATAGGTTTGGTGCTCTTCACTCTCTCCACATTTCAAAAAAATCAAGGTCAATATCATTCAACTCCTTCATATCAAAACCAAGAACCTCAACCTTCATCGTGATAAAAAAAAAAAAAATAACGTCTTCTTCTTAATGCATCTAAAACTCAATTAGTAAGCCCACTTTTATGCCCTCTCACAAATGTGAAACTATGCAAGTACTCAACCAACTTCATATGCCTCTATTTAAACTTATGATGACTTTCCAAATACTATAAATCTTTATGACCAGTATACAACATAAAATCCTTAGGAATCAAATAATATTACCACTTCTTCAAGGCTTGAACAATGGGTAAATGTGCAAACCTATGTCACCCTTTTGTAAAGGAAAAGGCTAACAAAAGTATAACTACTCACCTTAAACGACAAATAACTAATATTATTATTTAAAATTTGATAATAAAGTAAACTAATAAAATGTGTTGAAATGGATAAATTTTAGGGTTTTAATTTTTAATAATTATTTCGAATAAGAATTGATATATTTTCCTAATTTTTATAGATAATTTTTAGTTGCCAAAAAATGTTAAAAATTAGAGGTCTAGTACCCACCACAAACTATATATAAATAACCTTGTTTCCCTTTAATTTTAGACTATGGTATATATAACATATACAACTAGAAAAACAGAAAACAAAAAATAGATTTAGATGCATATTTTCTCTTTTATAATGTTTCAAATTTCAAATCACCTAAAATCAATAGTTTTTATTGCGCACCACATTTTTAAAAATCAATCTATTCTACCAAGAAGAAAAATTATACATTATAGAAGAGGACTCTCTCCACTAAAATGATAGAAATTTTTTAATTTTTTTTATATGGTATAATATTTTTTTCTTTCTCAAAATTCACATCTTTTCAAGTGTTCAATATATGCTTGTAGAATTTTTTAATTACAATAAACTATATCTAATTACAAACTATAGAATCTATGTGAGAATACTCTTGATTTTGAGTTTATAAAATGGTGTTTATATGTTATTTTAAAAATATCATTAAAAATAGTAAGATTTTTTGAAACATCATTTTTCTGAAATATATTTATTTCCTTAGTAAATGGATACAAACTAGTATAAAACATGCATTTAATGGAAATTTGCAGTTGAAAATGTGTGAGACCATATATAACTTAGATATAATGAATTTATCTAGAACATGTGTTTGAAAAATAATAGTTTTAGATAGAAGTACTTTAATTTGGTCATTCTAATAAGTTAGCCTAAAAGGTGACACAACTTTGTATTGTTACCCCAATAGCATAAAACTCTTGATCATACACAAAATAATTCCCTTTAGAAAAATTCAACTTCTCACTAAAGAAAGAAATAGGATCACCTTCTTCACTCAACATAGCTCTTATTACACTACCAGTTGTATCAAGCTCAACTTGAAATACCTCATGGAAATTATGCAAAGATAGTATAGGTAACTGAACAACCTTTTGTTTTGCAGTCTCAAAATTCTTATTAGACCCATGTGTCCACTTGAAATCCCTTTTATATCATCTCAAAACCTTACAAATAGAACTAAAATGCTTTACAAAAATTCTATAGAAACTAGCCAAACCATGAAATAATCTTATCTCACCCACATTCTTAGGTGTTGGAGATTCCAAAATTTCTTTAAACTTCACAGAATCCATTCTTAGACCATCAAATGAAATCAAAAACCCCATATATACAATATCTTCTTGCACAAAGGAACACTTCTTCAAATTAATTAGTAGCTTCTCCTCTTTCAATCATTACACTATTTGTTTAACATGCTCAAAATGTTCTTCCTTATTCTTACTAACTATATGAATATCATCCAAATCAAAAATCAAAAACTTACCCAAGAATCTCTTAAGAACTTCATTCATCAACTTCATCAAAGAAATTGGAGCATTAGTCAAACCAAAAGGCATAACAAACCATTCATATAAATCATCTTTTGTCTTGAAAGTGTAGTCTTCCACTCATCACCTTCTCCATGGATTATGAAAACTACAAAATACAACAGCAAAATCCATGATCCAACTTCAATTTATCTATATCAAGAAGATTTATTATCTTATATGTTATTACTCTCTAAGTGATTCCTAACCTTAACCTAAACACCCTTATAAATACTTGCCAAAATGGCTTACAAAAGATTCTATATCATTACATAATAGAAAAGTTGACCTTAAAATGTTCTACACATATCCTAAGACAATATCCTAACATTAAATTCATGATCCACTTTAAATATGTAAGGAAAAACTAGGAACTAATCATAGACAAACTTGGTCAAAGAGGGAATCGAGCATCAACAAAATATTAGGTTCACTAAGCACATGATGGAACACTCAAACAAGACTAGATAACTTAGCCAAGACCAGATAGCTCAACTAATACTAGACAACTTGGGCACAATTAAAACTTGAGAGTAACTAGTAGTCAGTAGTAACTGGTACTAAATAGTAATTACTAGAATGAAAAAAATGAGCAGGATTACAAGGCAACTCAAGATCCTCCTACATAAGTTCTTCCCTGTTTAGAGATTTACAAAGTTTTTTAGGTCTACTTTGATTATAGGATTTAATACTCATAATGAAGTAAATACTATGTTAAGATATTTACATAGGCCTATTAGGACCACTTTGTTAAGAAATTTACCATGATTCAATTTGCCAAAATAATTTGGTACCTGATCCTTTGGTCTACACTTACAATATTGATTACATATCTTTCCTTTCCTTTCTCTATTATTATATTATATCTAATTTATCCTTACTCTTCTCTTCAATACTTTGTTAGGTTTCTAAACTCTATTACTTCACAACTTTTGGTTGTAGCCTCCAAAATTTTAATCCTTCATATACAATACTTCACTTCTCTTCTCTTCACACATAGACAAAATTGAGTTTTCATTTACTCTTATAAGACATCTATAGAATCTTCTAGAATAATATCAATGATCTAGATGTTTCCTCTTTTATCCTCTTCATTTGATTAGTTGTTCCAACTTCATAGGGATCAATAGTGTACATAAAAATGTGTAGCAACCTCTGTAACAAATTCTAGGATCATGAAATTTTGTTTATATGTCAGCTCAAAATGATTTACCTTAATTTTTGTGCCATTACAAATATTCTTTTACACATTGCATTACTTGGAACATACTCTCTCTAATTCTCAATCATGACTCTTAATCCTATTGATTCTTGACCTTAACGAGCACAACTCCTTCTGTATGATTCATCATCCATATACTCTATTTACTCATTATTTACTAAACTCTATACTTGGTGACCAAATACTTTCTTGGCTCCTATAAAAAATAAAACTAGAGAGACTGACAATCTCCCCCTTTGAAATAAGTGACAATAACAATTTTTCATGGTTACATCATTATAGTATAGCTCAAAAATTATAGTACTCCCCTATGCCCATGACTCATTCCATATAGGACTAAAAAAGATTTATTTTACATCACTCTCATATATATAATACATATGTTACATGACTCCAATAGTCTAATGTGGCTTCTGATACCTTTGATCTAACTTATGTTTTCATTTGAGCTTTGAGTCTTAGATTTTATTCATCTTATCACCCTAGATTTTCTCCCTTATGTTGACTAGTGGGGTTGGGAGGATGGAATCAAACCATATTTTTCAATGAAATGATTATGAGTTTGTATGATCATTGAAAGAAAAATATCCCATGTTTTTCTCACTAATCCCAAAATTTATACCTTGATCTCCAAATTTGCACCTATGTGAATTAAGTTATCACTAGTAGAAAGGTTATGATCTATTTGAACTTGATCCTTTGTTGAAGCCAACTCTCTTTGCTTGAACTCCAAATGAGGTGTCAACATTGATTGTATGGAGATAATATTTTCCCTCATTCATCTATATGTGGTGTTTAGCTTGGCCAACCTCCCTTGTGAAAATAATAATATGTTATATGCATTGGACCTGATCTAGCTAATTGGGAGATAGAATTTCCCAATGACTTTTAATCATCCCAAATCTTGTGAATGCTAGCTTAGAATTCATTGGTAAATCTTTTCATGTGACAAATAATATTTTATAGGGCTTTTATTGTCTTCACAAGTTCTTCTAGATTCTATATAAGTGTCAACCATTCAACCTTCCTCAGTGTAATCACAATAGAAACTTTCTTAAGTACCATTTTCTCAAACTTTTTCTCTGACAATGATATTAATTTCCCATTTTCTTCTATATTCTCAATTTTGACTTGAACTCAGAAATTTAATCTAAGTTATGATAGGGATATGTTCATTAATATTCAAAATATAAAATGCATCAAAAAAAATTTCTTTGATATTACACAATACTTGCCTTTGTTGTTTCTCTCTTCTCATCTCCTCTTATCTTTTATTCTTTGCAAAATCTCTGGTGAGATTAATATATTTTCAAATGTGAGATTCTTCAAATCCAAATGAAGTAATTTAATAGCTTAATCCATGGTATTATCTTTATGTGGAAAACTAATCTTCTTCTTCTTCTTCCTTTTTCCTTTCTTTGGAGTTTTTCTTCTAGGAACAACTAGGGCTAGAGTGGGTGAAGGTGTTACACCACTTGCTCTAATTTTTGGATCGATACTAGAGATAGAAATAGTAGCACTTGACATGTTTTGATGTGTATGGGGTTGCATCTATTTAGAGATGTAGGATCTGGCATTGTTGGGGTTGGAGTGTGAACTTGCACACTTTTCTCTATCTATGAAAATTTGTTCTTATCTTCTTATTTTTCTTTCTCCTTTTCTTTTTGGTATGTCTCTTTGATTCTGTTAGCTATAGGTCCCGATACTTGTGGTCCTTGCTAACCTTTAGTAGAATGATCTACATCTAAATCTCTATCTTGCTTCATCGGCACATTTGAAGCCTTATTTTCTACTTCATCTTTTTCTAGCTCCTTGGATCTTGTTGGAGTCTATGTAGCAGGATTGATATCTAGAGCTTGCTTCTCTCCTATTTTGGGTTAATCCTTTATTTTTTATATCAAAGGAGTGTTAGGTGTGTCAGAACAAATAGGTGATACATTTCCCTGTCCCTATAATCTCAACACACCTTTGTCTTGTTCATCACTCAGTGTATCTTCAATAGTTACTTCATCCTTTTAACTCCCTTGTACTCCTTTACCATTCCCATCCTTGTTAGTGTCTTCTATAGTTAGTCCAAAAATACTCTTCCACATTAGTTCAATATGTTGTACAACAACCTCAAATTTATTTTGCAATATCATAAATGCTTTATATTTATGAACAAATATATCCCTATACTTCTCCAAAAATTGGTTGTTGACTCAAGATTGATTTTAGCTAATGTTTCTTCTCTTATTTGTCTTTTAATTATTTTTTCTTATTTCAACTTGGTATCAATTATAATATACAATTCCTCAAGAATCTATCTTCCTATCTCTATAGGTGTTAATTTGAACTTAGTCATCATCTCTAATATCAATGCTTCTACCATAGTCTTATCAACAATAGTTGATGTTCCATGCATTATAAATTTGAAACCTAATAAACCTTAAGAGTTTATAATATTGTCATATACCTCATCAATAATTTTAGGCTTTATATAAATAGTGACTAGACAATTACCTAGTTCATGAGATTTAGTCTTCTACGCATCATCTTCTTTGTTTGACCTTTGGTGGCTACTAATTTTCTTTTTACTTCACTTGGGCCACTTGAACCTTCACTAGGTTTTGTAATCTATAGAACACATTTACTACAACATATTTTTAAAATAGTGGTTCAACACTAGTTGTTGCTACTACTCTAGTTCTTGATCTTAGTGGTGTAGGAGGAGAGAGGGGTTTAGATGTTACATTCCTTGTATTCTTCCTCACCTTAGGTACTATAATTTTGAAAATCTTGGCCTTCTTTTATGGTTGGATGACAAGTGTTGGGGCTTTACCATATTATTTCTCACTTTCTTCCTCTTCCATTGCATCACCAACACTATCTTGATCCTCTCCAAGAACCTATGTATTGATTACAGGTCCTTCACCTTTTGTTTGTGTGCCTAGTTGTCCTTCTAGGTCTTCAATCATTTTCTTCCTCTTCTTATCAGTAGAACCAATCTTAATATCAACTATTATTCTTATTTTTTCTTCTTCATACCATCCAAAGGGCTTACCTTTGCATCAAATTCTTTCATAAGTAGCACAAAAATTTTTGCACTCATATCATCAATATTAATCCCATATCCAAATGGTTTAAGCCATGATACTCTAGGCTTAACAACCTGAACATATGTGTAGTTACTGTTAACTAGAAAATACACATTATTATCATAATTTTCAACTAAGGATGGAGAAATACTTGTTGTCTTCCTCATTTTCTATTTGAACTCATCAAAATATCCCTCTAAAACATTCTGAAAATTTTCTCCCAAATTTTCAATATACTCACTTATCTTCCTAGTAGTAGGTTTATCTTATTCCCACACAAAATTTTGAATAGTAGGAAAGTAACTCAGAGTATACACATTATCAATGATCCAAACTTAGACATTGAATTATTAGCCTCTTTGATCAATAATAGGCTCTCTAGAAATTGCAAGAATTAGGGATCAACAACATCATATTCATGGTCTTTTATCACATCCTGATCTAGAACAATACATGGCAGACTATTCAACTAGATTGACTGGTAGAATTTGTGTGTAATCACTCTCTATGTGAACTCAATCAATGGATCAGTGATGTTTGAATTAGAGATGTCTTTTCCATTCCACTTAGACTTGGTGTTTGACTCTACTATGTCATTGTCATGTCATCACATTGGCTTCTTTTTATCAAATGTTGTGTATCCTATGGAAACATGAATACTACTCTTTAATATTTTGACTGGTCCATTCTCTAGCCATAACTCCATGTCTTGATTTTTTATCATCATATCCTTGATCCATTCAATTTTAAAATTTCTTTCAAAATCTAGGGTACACATCAACCATTTCCTCTCAACAATCTTGAACTCATTATTTAATACTCCTTCATCACACAACTTATGGTACACCACTATAATTTCTTAATCTCCCACTTCACCAATTTTTCACATATAAAAAATTTCTATATCAAGAATCATAATAAACCTAGGTGATATTGATGATAATGCACCCATTGAATCTCCTTTTATAGAAATTTTAGGAATAATTGTTGGAATTATGGTATATTTTTCATTAGTGCAAACACTTATTCAATTCTAAATGCTTATCTAGCTCATCTCTTAGTCTATAGTGTATACCGAGAATTCAGTGGTTACCTTATAAGTTCAGCAGGTAAATAGTTCTCACCAAGCATTCCAGAGGATACCAAGTGAATGAGAAGTTCAACAGTGTTTACCGAGTGAAAAAGGTAAACAAAGGACTCAATGTTTACCGAGTGAAAAAGGTAAACAAAGGACTTAGTGTTTACCAAGTGAAGAAGGTAAAAAAAGGACTTAGTGTTTATCGAGTGAAGAAGGTAAACAAAGGACACAGTGTTTACCGAGTGAAAAAGGTAACTAAAGGACTCAGTGTTCACCAAGCAAAGCAAGGTAAACAAAGAAGTTAGCTTCTACCAAGTGACACTATATCTACCGAGTCACCAATGGTTACCGAGTTCTAAGCAGTGTTGTGTGGCTAGTATGAACCAAGCCTCTACTTCTATTGAGTGCATGATAATGCTAAGTAACGTAGTGGATGTCGAGTATTAGAAGGTCACCGAGTTAGCTTGAGGAACCCAAGTTTTCTACTATCTGGCCGACTCTGTAATGTTTTTTTCACTTGTGTTTTGGTCGACCTTGCAATTGTAAATATTGGAATGGTATATATGTAATGTATGGTATCATTTGCAGGATGGGAATAGATATGAAAAATTTGAAGAGATTGATGTTCACATGTAAAGAAGGTATTGCAAATCAGCAACAGAATAAAAGGGATTCAACAAGGTCAACATAGGAGCAAAAAAGTTATATCTATCACATCAAGTGATCAATGCAAAATGGATCTTATCAAAAAATAGTTGTAAGAAAATCCACTACTTCATCCTAACAGGTGAATCAGTTTATAAATCCTTTAATAGGGTAGACTTAATAGTCTTTTTGTAAATCTCCTAATAGAGTGCATACTTCACTGTATGTTTGGAAATCCTCTAACAAGGTGGATCTAGCAGTCTTACTTGCTCCTAATAGGGAAAATCACTAGAAGTGATCATTGTAAGCCTTGACAAGCCAACGTTATACTACAGTATTGAAGTTTTTTGGGCATCAGCCCCACCCCAGTTTTACTTTCTATTTGGAAGGTTTTTGGGTCACCAAATCTCTATGTTCATGTGCAATTAATGTGTGATCTTTCAGTTATGTAGTAGATTAGATGAATGAATAGTGAATGTTGAATTGTTTAAAAGTCTTATAAGTTACTGATTCACCCCTCCCCTCTTAGTAACCTATCTTATCCTGAATATTTCCAACAATTGGTATCAAAGCTTTGTGGTTCTTAGGATAAAGTTTGATAGCTTGAGCAAAGATCAAGGACAATGGAGATATTGAGACTTGACAAATCTATTGAAAATGAAAAGCTAGATCTAGAAATGGCTATGGCTCAACTCAAAGAAGCAAAGGAGCATCTTTCTCAATCTCTAAAAAGAAGGACAGAACTTGCAAGACAAATGAATGATCACTAGTATGTTGAAGAAAAGATTGAAGACCTTTTACCATCAAGCAGTTCAAATGAAGCTAATGAAGCAATCAAGGAGCTCCTACCAAAGAATGGTTCTTTGCAGGAAGATGTAAGAAAGCTTAAAAGAGAATAAGAAATCCAATCCATCAGGCTATGTGAAGTTTTGGAACAAAGAAACAAGGCAAATGAAGACTTAGAGGCAAGAAATAATCAATCCCTTCAGCATGAAGATCTTGTAGGTCAACTATCTAATGAAAATGAAGAAATTATGAATCTAAGATCTGAGAATGAAAGTTTGAGAAATGATTTAATCACTGAAAGAAAAATAAATGCAAGCTTACAAAGTGATCTGAGATCTGAAAGAAAAATCAACGAAATTTTGGAAAATGACTTGATCACTAAAAGGCAAGTCAATGAAAGAATGATGAAATCTCAAACAGACATGACTCAATTAAATGAGCAAATTGAGAAAAACTTTCATAGACAAAAAGGTAAAATTGGTCTTGGTTACAAGGGAGAATGTGAAACCTCCAAACAAGTGCCAAAGGAATCAAAGACCCACTTGCAATCACTATGGCAAGGTAGGTAATACATCAAACAAATGTTGGAGTAATGGAAAAGGAAATTAAATGGAAAATGCTACAATTGCAGCCAACATGGTCATAGAGTGAATGAATGCAAGGACAATCCAAAGTTTGAAAGACATTGTCACAAATGCAAGAAGCATGGTCACAAGGCATTCCAATGTAGATCCAAATCATTCAATCCAGCTGAACAATTTGTTAAGGCACTATTTGGATGGGACTACAATACTTGGTGTAGGTGTCACTATTGTGGAGAATATGGACACTTTGAGATAAACTGTGCAAGGCATCACCTAAGAAAGAAGGATACAACCATAAGATGTTACACATGTACTGAACTTGGTCATATAGCCAAGAATTGCATGGATATTGGAAGAATTGAAGGTGAAAAAAAAGCTAAAGTTGATAACATTCGGAAGTAGATGAGACAACAATAGATTCCTAAATCTACCAAGCAATACAGTTCAAATAATGGTCATGTCAATCAAGAAATGGGTGACTCCACCATTTCCAATTAGATTTAAGAAGAATTAAGAACTACATCTTCTAGCCATGTCTTAAGCAGTCTCAAAGTGAAAGAGTGCAAATGATCAAATCAGTATTTTAGATACAAGGATCAAAGAAAAGTTATCATTCACCGTGTTGCATCTACCGAGCAAGGTTGGTTGAAGACCTTACCGAGCTAGGTCGGGAGTAACTAAAAGTTTTGTTTGATCACCGAGTTGCAAGCTTCTACCGAGCAAGTGAATGAGAGATTGGAAAGCACTATGTCATCACATCTACCTTCGTACCAACCATTAATGATAACATTTTCTGTCAAAAGGGAAGAATTCAATTTCATTCTTCATCACGGTTTCAGAGAAAAGAAATTTCTAGTGAATCTAGAGCAAATTCCAAGCAATTTCAAGCGATTTTCAAGTTGTTCAAGATTTTCTTATACTTACTGAGCAGTTATGGCATCTGCAAGCACCTATAGTAGCAAGGTGAAGAGGGGTTCTGAAATGCTCATGAAAGGAGTCGAATGGAAAGCCCCAAAACTCAAACTTGTGCCTGCAATTGTTGAATCACTTGATCCACTCGAAGATCAATCATAAATTCCACCTAAGGTACTTCTTATTAATGATATTCGAGCTCATTTCAAATGCACTATTCAAGAAATTGGTACATTAGATATGGACAATGCCTTAGGTCAATTATGTGTTGATGGAGCCCTAAAACCTAAGCATAAACACTTAGAAGAAAAAGGCTTGACCCACATTATGCACCTACCAAGGAACTTCCAAGTTAAATAGGTGAGATATGTTTTGAGCCATGGACATAATGGTCAATTATGGTTGGAGCAACCTATATTGATAACCAGGAATATGATTCACAAGATCATAGGTTTGCCTATGCTCAGCAAAGCCAAAACCACTAAAACCCTAGGTTAGGATGAGTTGCAGAAGAAAACCCTAGCAGAATGGGATAGAAGAGGACTACAGCTTAACAATATATCTGACATGGAACTTAGATTTGGCATTTATGTTATTACATTAAAACTATACAATTCCAGCAGATTGAATAGTGTACCATATGAGGCTATGGATTTAACATTTAAGGTAGTAAAGAAAAATCTGGAATATGACTTGGCAAACTTGCTATTGAACCAGTTAAACAAAAATATGGAAAGTATTAGGACTTCAAAGAGTAACCCTTGTAAATTTGGCTCTTTCTTAATTTTTTTGTTCTTTTATGTGCAAAATTCTTTCCATCAAAAGGAACAGTAGTATGGAGAAAAGACATTCCAATTCTATATCAATTTAATGAGTTCATAGCAGAAATGGGTGAAAATTTTGATAAAGTCATGGATATCTATTTTGAAGACTTCAAGGAGAGAATGAACAAAAAGTTCTAAATTCCTCCAAAACTAGTTGAAGATTATAGAGATTATGTATTCTTTATGGTTGATTGTGACAAGGTATACATTCAGGTAGTTAGACCCCGAGTTGCATGGGTAAAACCTCTTCCCTATGAGGTAAATATTGATGAAGCCAGAGACATCATAGAAGCACTAGTAAATGAGCCAATAGACCCAAGGCAACCAATTTTTGGAACTTATGATGAAGTAAAGGCCAGAATTGAGCTTGAAATCAAGCTACCATAGGCCATAAGCAAAGGCAAGAGGAAGATAGCCAAATTGAAAATTGCAACTGGTCCTCTCATGCTAATAGAAGGAAAAGGAAAGGATGAGGAAGATGATGAAGAAGAAGGAGGAAGAAAAAGAAGAACAAGAATATGAAGAAGAACTTTCAAAGAAGAAAGGTAAGGTAATCATTACCAAACCTAAGAAGAAGCCTACTGCAATATTCACAAGGAGAACTAGAAAAGGCAAACACCCACATTTGAAGAAAGGCTTAAATAATTGGAAGAAGGAGTAGGCATCAAAAATTTCAAGGTATTGAAATTTGAAAGAAGAAAAGATGCTGAAAAAATGCAGATTGAGGAACTGGTACTCTCCAAGATGGGTAAATGGAAATACTCCCCAGACCAGCTTGCCTCCCAAATCTCAAAAGAACTACTGGAGAGATTGCAACTGAGATGGGAGTCAGCCACCCAAATGGTAAAATACATTTATGAGCAATCTCTAAAGAATCATCAACCAAGTCTTACTGGAGCAGAAATAAAGACTACAATGAAAAATGATGAAGGTAAAATGATGATCAGATTTCACACCTATTTGATTTTAATCAAAGACATTGAGCATGTTTTAAATGATCCTACAAACATGTGGAAGAAAATCTATCATCTACATAAGCCCATTGAAGACCCAGTAGAAATCAAGGATGATGATAGTAGTGATAGTGATGACATTAATGGAACTCCATCCATCATAGTCTCACCAGGAGAGCTACATGCACTAATGAAAGAAGACAAGGAGGAAGAAGGAACAGAGGAAGAAGCTGAAGAGGAAGATAAGGAGGAAGATGATCCAGTTAAAATTGTAGCAGCAGGGATTGCATCCCTTCCTCACTCTCCACCAAAAAATATTTCATCCACTAAGGAGACAGCTTCTACAAGTTAGATTGTAAGCACAATTGCCACATCAATTGCTCAATCATCACCATCCTCCTCCTAGCTCTAGGTATCTGAGATAGATGTGCCAAGCACTTCATCTACTGAGTTGACTGTTACTTCTTCAGCTACTGAGCCAGCTTCCTTAACTCCATCATCATCAATTGGTATAATAGTAAGTTCTACAATTTTGTCAGTTCCAACTTGTTCTACAATTTTGACAGCATTATCTGCATCTACTTCAAATCCAATTAGTTCAAATATTGCTATATCGAGTGTATCATCATTTTTGGGAAGTATTCTAGTTTTTGATCTGGTAAATACTTCTATTGGCATTCAATCCTCAAGTCCTATCCCAATTTTTACTACTAGTCCTTCCATCTCCACTATTGTTTCTATTCCTAAGGTCAAACTAGTCATCATAGAAGTCAAACAAAAGCATCCATTAAGACTTCTAATCACTGGAAAGAAAATTATAGAAGATATTGACTTAGACACAGAGATAGTGATTCCAAAGATTGACTATGAAAATGCTACCATTGAAGAGATGAGGTATGCTAGTCAACTAATAGAGATGAAAGCTACATAGAAGCAGTTAAGATCTAAAAAGGATAAGGAATACAGAATAATTGAGAACACCAAGAATATACTTATAGATGTTATAGGTGTTCAAGTAGATTCTACTCAACATATTTTGATTCAGTTATAAGAGGCTGTAAATAAATTCAACGAGGACACCTCTAGTCAAGAAAAATTGATTGAAATGGCTAGAAGGAAATTTGATAATAAGGTGCTTGAGCACATTGCTCAGCACATTGCAATAAAATAGGTAGAATTTTCCACAATTTTGGTCAATCTTGAAAATTCTTTTAATAATGTAACTTCACTTTTTGCCAAAATTTGTGATGTTACTAAGTACACCAAGGAGATCAAAGAAAAATTGAATAAAATTGATGAGGATATGAAGGTTAGTGCCCAAATGCTGCAACTTGACCCCAATTCAAGTTCATCCCATTATCTCAAAATCATATTTTTGTTAGAAAAGTAGGCAAAATTGTTGAGAGAGGAAGCAAGGATCAAGTCTACTTTGATATACATTTAGAATATGATCCTTCCTATCTTGGAAACAATGCAGAAACACATTGTCTACTCCAAAGCATTGATCCATGACAAAAATTTCTCAGTTGCAGATCATATGATTGAACTTTCAACTAAAATTCAAATAGCACTCCCCACCTACAAAATTTTGCAAGGAAATTGGGATAAGACTTTGGCTCTCCTTCTCAAGGTACATTCTGAGTTTATCTTTCATTTTGGTGTCTCTGTGTAAATACATTTTGTGTAATTTGGCATTATTGTCAAAAGGGGGTAGATATATGTAAATAAGGAAGCCATGTGTAAAGATAGAGATATTTGTAAATACTCTGTGCATATTGTATGGGGGAGATATATGTAAATCAGCATGTCAAATTTTGCACATAAGTTTTGGCTCATAAGTGTTTTTGTCACTAATGCCAAAGGGGGAGATTGTTGGAATTATGGTATATTTTTCATTAGTGCAAACACTTATTCAATTCTAAATGCTTATCTAGCTCATCACTTAGTCTACATTTTATACCGAGCATTCAGTGGTTACCTGATAAGTTCAGCAGGTAAACAGTTCTCACCGAGCATTCCAGAGGATACTGAGTGAATGAGAAGTTTAACAGTGTTTACCGAGTGAAAAAGGTAAACAAAGGACTCAATGAAGGACTTAGTGTTTACCAAGTGAAAAAGGTAAACAAAGGACTCAATGTTTATCGAGTGAAGAAGGTAAACAAAGGACTCAGTGTTTACCAAGTGAAGAAGGTAAACAAAGGACATAGTGTTTACCGAGTGAAAAAAATAAATGAAGGACTCAGTGTTCACTGAGCAAAGCAAGGTAAATGAAGAAGTTAGCTTCTACCGAGTGACACTATATCTACTGAGTCACCAATGGTTACCAAGTTCCAAGAAATGTTGTGTGGCTACTCTGAACCAAGCCTCTACTTCTACTAAGTGCATGATGATGCTAAGTAACATAGTGGATTTCAAGTATCAGAAGGTCATCGAGTCAACTTGAGGAACTTGAGTTTTCTACTATCTGGCCGACTCTGTAATGTTTTGTTCAATTGTGTTTTGGCCGACCTTGCAATTGTAAATATTGGAATGGTATATATGTAATGTATGATATCATTTATAGTATGGGAATAGATATAAAAAAAATTGAAGAGATCGATGTTCACATGTAAAGAAGGTATTGCAAATCAGCAGCAGAGTAAAAGGGATTTAGCAAGGTCAACATAGGAGTAGAAAAACTATATGTATTACATCAGGTGATCAATGTAAAATGGATCTTAGCAGCAAACAGTTGTAAGAAGATCCACTGCTTCATCCTAACAGGTGAATCAATTTATAAATTCTTTAATAGGGTAGACTTAACAGTCTTTTTGTAAATCTCCTAACAGAGTGCATACTTCACTGTATGTTTAGAAATCCTCTAACAAGGTGGATCTAGCAATCCTACTTGCTCCTAATAGGGCAGATCACTAGAAGTGATCATTGTAAGCCTTAACAGGCCAACTTTATACTGTAGTATTGAATTTTTGTGGGCATCATCCCCACCCTGGTTTTACTTTCTATTTGGAAGGTTTCTGGGTCACCAAATCTCTGTGTTCATGTGAAATGAATGTGTGATCTTTTAGTTATGCAATAGATTAGATGAATGAATGGTGAATGCTAAATTGTTTAAAAGTTTTATAAGTTACTAATTCACCCCTTCCCTCTCAGTAACCTATCTTATCCTAAATATTTCCAACAATAACATCATATTTATGTGGACTTCAAGTATCACTCTTCACTAATTAAGTATTCCCTACCCATTCTTCTTCATTCTTCATTGTTTATGATGACCCAAATGCCATTTTACATTAGGGTTTTGAAATTTTTCTTTCTAATCAACTTGGTTCAATTAAAAATTCAATACTTGATCACACTTAAACTTTACATCTTCTTTCAATAGCCTTAGAAATTTCTTTACAATTTTCTTGAATCACTCAGGCTCTAAAACATGAATGCAAGGTGTGTAGAATGCCTTCAAATTTTTGATATACACCTTCAATTGATCAAATTAGGGCTCTCATAAATATTGTGTTCTCAATTAATTAGACTCAAACTATCTTGGTCATCAGTAAACTTTTGATTTAGTCTCCATTATACAACTTGGTCAATACCATCTAACTTGGCAACACATCAATTCATTCATTATAAGTGCTTGGTCTATATTGCAATGCTTAATCAATACATATGGTATTACTAATGCTCAGAAACCAATAATGTAAATGACTCCATTACATTGTTATTTGCATAAGTCTATTGTAATACATATTATCTTTTGCAGATATGAACTTTGGCACAATTTATGCTTGGAACTTATGTAAGATAAGTCATTAAATATGCAGTTCCCTAGATAGATATCTTGATCAATTTGTGATAGTGTGTTCACCTTCTATATTAGATTGGGTGATCTTAGCTTCCTTTGTTTCACTACTTCTAGATTCTATCTTTTTCTCCAAGGTTTGATTCTCCTTCATTGTTTGTTCAACATCCACTTCTCCTTTCCCCTTGATGTTTTCAACATGTGGTGTTGATGCTTGGGTCTTACAATTCTTACTAACATGTCTAACCTTGTGACAACTAAAACAAACTATGTCTCCATTCAACAACTTCTTATAATTGCCTCTCAAATATGTTCTAATGCAATTTTCTTGAATATGACCATACTCTCAACAATATCGAAAGCTATACCATATATTGTGATCCTATTTGCAACAATTACCTTTGTTAGGTGCATTATCTTTTATTCTAGTTATTGAGCCTAACTTTTCTTGTGACCTACATTCATGTTCTCAATTGTTGGTCTCAGATTGGTTTTGACATTTGAGTGTCAACACACTTGACCAATTCTCAAGATGATGTCAAGTATAATAGAAAAGCCAAGGTATAGTAGGTGTTGAGTGAACTTCAAGTGCCGAGAAAAGTTTAAGTGTCAAGTAACTATAGATGTTGAGTAATTATAGGTGTCAAATAGAGTATAGATGCTGAGTGAAACATAATTACTATATGAGCTGAGTAAGATAGAATTCCTATATGTGTCAAGCATCAGAAACTAGTAATTTTTGAGTAACATAGAATCAACATATGAGTTTGTGCCTTCACAAAATTAGATGTAAACCATTTTTCAAGTCAACATAGGATGAATCTTGAAGGATCCTAAAGATAAGATTGAATCTTTTACATTGCCTATGTAATCTGCATGTAGCCAATAAGAAAAATGGAGAAGGCATGCAACCAATAGGAAAAGTACAAGAATTGAGTAGGAAATGAAGATTTAATATTGATTGTAGATTCATACCTAAGTCTTTGAAATATTTAAGAGGTAAAAACCCCCATTATGCACAAGAGAGAGAGAGAGAGAGAGAGTGCATGTGAGAAGTGCATGGGTGAATTATAGCAAAGCGTAGAAGGGTGTAAAGACTTAGTGAAGAGCAGAGTAGCATTGTAGAATCCAGTTGATTGAGAACAAAGTACTAGAGTTTCAAAGAGTGACATATCAGATCAAGCAAGGATCATAGTAGATAGAGAAGAACAAGGATCTGGAATCAACAATTGAGGATTGGAAGTTATCAAGTCGAGACATTCTACCATACTTTCTAACCATTGTATTGTAAGAATGGAAATCTTGTGTTGATAGGTTAGCTTAGCAGCTATATGGGTTTAGAAACCATATTGTAGTTCTTTAACAGGGT
Organism: Cupressus sempervirens; assembly: GCA_028749045.1. Classification (NCBI taxonomy): domain Eukaryota; kingdom Viridiplantae; phylum Streptophyta; class Pinopsida; order Cupressales; family Cupressaceae; genus Cupressus; species Cupressus sempervirens. Next base: position 275,616,630 of record CM053784.1, on the reverse strand, counting down.
TGTAAATCCTTTAATAGGGTAGCATTCCAAGTGAATGTTTGTAAATCCCTTAACTAGGTCACTTTGAATAGGGCGTAAAGTCTTTAATAGGATAGGACTTTCATAGGGTAGACCATTAGAATTGGTCAAACTTTGTAACCTTGAATAGTTACATATTGTTGCAGTGATACTTTGTGGGTGTCATCCCCACCCCAGTTTTACCTTCTCATTTTGGAGGGTTTTTTGGGTTACCAAATCTTGTGTTATCAATTTTCATGCATGTCTTTACTTTCATTTTTATTAGATAAATTAGATGCATGTGAATGGTTTCAGCTAAAAGGTTTTAAATAGGTTTAAAGTTAGTTACTTCTAATTCACCCCCCCCCCCCCCCCCCTTAGAAGTAAATCTTTCCAATTGTAAATTCCAACACTCAATGTCCATAATTTTAAAAATTATAGTAATATCCCTCAATTATTGGTGTAGTAGGTGTATTATTTGCACTATTATTTGAATAAGTCTATTGTAATACATATTATCTTTTGCAGATATGAACTTTGGCACAATTTATGCTTGGAACTGATGTAAGATAAGTCCTTAAATATGCATTTCCCTAGATACATATCTTGATCAATTTGAGACAATGTGTTCACATTCTCCATTGGATTGGGTGATCTTAGCTTCCTTTGTTTCACTACTTCTAGCTTCTACCTTTTTCTCCAACATTTGATTCTCCTTCATTATTTGTTCAACATCCACTTCTCCTTTCCCCTTGATGTTTTCATCATTTGGTGTTGGTGCTTGGGTCTTACAATTCTTACTAACATGTTTAACCTTGTGAAAACTAAAATAAAATATCTCCATTCAACCATTTCTTATAATTGCTTCTCAAATATGTTCTAATGCAATTTTCTTTAATATCACCATTCTCTCAAAAATAGTGGAAGCTATACCATGTATTGTAATCCTATTTGCAATAATTACCTTTGTTAGGTGCATTATCTTTCATTCTAGTTGTCAAGTCTAACTTTTCTTGTGACCTACATTCATGTTCTCAATTGTTGGTCTCGAAATGGTTTTGACAGTTTAGTGTCAACACACTTAACAAATTCTCAAGAAGATGTTGAGTATAATACAAAAGTTGAGCTACAGTAGGTGCCTAGTGAACTTCAGGTGCCAAGTGAAGTTTAAGTGCCGAGTAACTATAGATGTTAAGTTATTATAGGTTTCAAGAAAAGTATAGATGTTGAGTGAAATAGAATTACTATAGGAGCTGAGTAAAATAGAATTCCTATATGTGCTGAGCATCAGCAACTAGTAAGTGCTGAGTAATATACAATCAACATATGATTTTGTGCCTTCACAAACTCATATGTAAACCATTTTTGAAGCTGACATAGGATGAATCTCAAAGGATCCTAAAGATAAGATCAAATTTTTTGGATTACCTATGTAATCTGCATGCAACCAATAAGAAAAATGAAGAAGGCATGTAACCAATAAGTCCAAGAATTGAGTGGGAAATGAATATTTAATATTGATTGTAGATTCATACCTAACCCAAGTCTTCGAAAGCTTTAAAAGGAGGATGAAACCCCATTATGAGAGAAGAGAGAGAGAGAGAGAGAGAGAGAGAGAGAGAGAGAGAGAGAGAGAGAGAGAGAGAGAGAGAGAGAGAGAGTGGGGGGGGGGGGGGGGGGGAGAGAAAGAGTGCATGTGAGAAGTGTATGGGTGAATTATAGCAAAATGCAGAAGGGTACCAAGACTTAGTGAAGAGTAGAGCAACATTGTAGAATCAGTTGATCAAGAACAAAGTACTAGAGTTTTAAAGAGTGACATATTAGATCAAGCAAGGATTAGAGTAGACAAAGCATAACAAGGATCTGAATCAACAATTGAGGATTGCAAGTTATCAGGTTAAGGCATTCTACCATACTTTCTAACCATTATATTATAAGAATGGAAATCCTATGTTGATAGGTTGGCTCAGCAACTATATGGGTTTAGTAGCCATATTGTAGATCCTTAACAAGATTCTAAATCCTTTAACGAGGTAGCATTACAAGTGAATGTTTATAAATCCTTTAACTAGGTCACTTTTAATAGGTGTAAATTCTTTAACAGGATAGGCCTTTCACAAGGTAGACCATTGCAAGTGGTCAAACTTTGTAACCTTGAACAGTTACATATTTTCGTAGTGATACTTTCTGGGTGTCATCCTCACCCTAGTTTTACATTCTCATTTTGGAGGGTTTCTAGGTTAACAAATCTTGTGTTATCTATTTTGATGCATGTCTTTACTTTCCTATTTATTAGATGAATTAGATGCATGTGAATGATTTCAGCTAAAAGGTTTTTAAAAGGTTAAAGTTAGTTACTTCTGATTCACCCCCCTACTCTCAGAAGTAAATCTTCTCAATTGTCAAATTCCAACACTCAATGTCCATAATTTTCAAAATTATAGTAATATCCCTCAAATATTGGTTTAGTAGGTGTATTTTTCATCTTTAATCTACATTCATGTTCTTGATGACCTTTCTTCTTACAATTAAAATAGTTACTAATAAACTTTAGGTTAGGGTTTTTCTTACCAATCTTGCTTCTGCAAATATTTGTTGTATGTCCAATTTTGCCACAATAATGAAATGTAGGTTTACCTTTTGACTTTGTACTCCTTTTTTCTATACTCATGGATGATTCTCGTTCTTTAGTAGATTACTGGTTCTTGATATGCCCTAATCTATAAGTGTTACTGGATGACCCTAGTTATCTTATAAGCTCTTCAAAGTATCTTATTGCTTTACTTGGCTTGTTCATCCTTTCTATGAGTTCTTTCTCAAATCCTAGCTCATTGCTCACTTGGTCACTTTGCGATCTCAATTTTTTTATCTCCATGTCCTTCCTATTTAGTTCTTCATTTGTAAGTAGTAGTTAATTCATCATGTCTAGTGTTGACCTATGATTTTTTTACAGTTGTCATTCTTGTTACTACTAGTAAGTTTTTTTGGAGTTTTTAGTTTCTATGGATGCCCCCATTAGACAAAAACCTAGATATAAAGGGTTTTAGGCCAAAACCCTAGGTGAAAGAAAGAAAAGTCCTAATTATTATTTTTTGTTGTTACTTTTTATTCAGTTAAGGAGGGGGCTTTTTTCCATGTGTTATGTTTTAATATTCCTAGGCATTCTTGACTTTCTTGACATTGTGCCTATTTCTACTTTAATCTGCCTATATTTTAAATCACCTAAGCATTTTATATACATGAAAAGGGGATGGAATTCTGAAGTTCATCTCCTATGAATTATTTTATTTTTTATTCTATGGTGTTTGAACCCTTTCAATCAAATTTTGAACCTTCACTTATAATAATGTTGGCGTTACCCTTTGAAGCATGTGAAAATGATGGGTCTTTGAGTTAATGACACATGTATTAGCACTAGGTCTAATCTCTATATTAGTGAATTTGTGTTATCATTCCATGGTGTGAACCCACAATACTGGGTACCACTTTTGTGGCATGAAGAAAATTTGAAAGCAATGGAAATTTCCCAAATTCCATTTTTGTACAATGACGCAAACATGTTAAGTATATTCATCTGAGTCTAAAAACCTTGTATGTTCATGTGAACATATTTGGTTTAAATATGGTATGTTCACATGGATATCTCTAATTAATATTTTTTTGAATTTACAAGCTAAATGCATTAAGAAATATTTCTTTTTTTTCTTCCAATGCTTGTTGCTGCTTATACTCATTTATGAGTATCTCTTGTCTTTTCCTCCTTTCTGGTGCCTCTTACACCTCATTTATCTATTGCAGGTTCATGGTTTCTGAGTCATAACTTGGTATGACTATTTCTTCATCAAGAGCAAGGTCTCTAGAGTGAAGTACCCTTGTAACCTTGGTAGTGCTTGAGCCTGGTGCTGATATTTGCAATGGTACTACATCAGTGCTCAGCTCTTTCTAAGGGGTAGGAAATATTACAATTGCAAGGTAGGAGTAGTAGGAGACATGGAGATTCATCAAGAATATGATAAATTATGTGAAAATTGAGTGTTAAAGGAAGAATTTCAAATAGTTCAAAGAAAGGGCTTAACCTATGCTCTAGTTTTCCCCATAGTTTTAAAAACTAATGGATAAGAATTTTCACCCTGCAAAGTGATTCTAAGGAAGCTATTAAAAAGAACACTGAGGCAAAATGGAACAAAAGGGGCATGACTATTGATACAATAATAGATCCCCTTCTAGGCTTTGTAATAAGAGTTATATCTCACAAGTCCTATCAATCAAGTAGATTGAATAGTGTTTCGTGCATTATTGTGGATGTGGCCTACAAAATTGTGAAAAAGGATCATACATATGATCTAGCAGAATTGTTATTATAGTAGATCATGGAGAATCTAGGAGAAATAAGAATATCAAAAGGTGCTTAGTGTAAATTTGGATCAATTCTGATCTGTATATTTTTCTATGTTCTAGAAGAATTTTCCTCTTTTGGTAAAGTAGTTGGAAATCAGATAAGTCAGCTATTACTCAAATCAATGAGTACATTGAGCAAATGGGAGACAATTTTGAATCTCTAATGACTAGTTACTTTAAGGATTTCAAGAAATCCATGAAGAAAAGGCTAAGGATACCAATTTCCCTAGTGGAATAGCACATCAATTATACTTTTTTCTTAGTTGATATTGATCATACTTATATCCAAGTAGCAATTCCAAGGACTAGATGGATAAGACCATTAGGATATGAGCTAAATATTGATGAAGCATCAGCAAAAATCACAACATTTCTTGTAGAGGAAATTGACAAGGAAGCACCACATTTTGGAACATATGATGTTGTGAGATCCAAAGTGGATATGGAGTTGAAGATTGCCTCCACTTTGAAGAAGAAAGACAAGCTTGATTAGAATCTTAAAGAAAAATTTGGTGAAGGTATTAATGCCAGGAAGAGGACGATGATGATGATGATGAAGAGAAACATCAACCTCTTGCAATGGCACAAGGTTGAGGTGAGGATGAAGAAGAGGAAGAAGAAGTTGAGGAAGCACCAGCTCAAGCCAAGCCCAAGAAGAGAAAGGTCAAAACTTAGCCTACAACCTAGCTTAAATAAAAGAAGGTTGCAAAGTCAACCCAACCCAAGCCAACTATACCAATAACAAGAGCCACCACAAGAGCCTCAACTCAAAGGGCCAAGGAGCAAGACAAAGAGAAGAAGAAGGCTACAGAGATGACTAGTCCTATGCAGAAGAAACCAAAGGGAAGATATGTTGCACAACTAGAGTCAAATGATGAGAAAAGGATAGAATCTGAAGATATCAGCCAATTTAGAATGGTAAGCCATGCTCCTAAGTCAAATATTGATAAAATTTGTGATAATGTTAAGAAGAATGCAGATTTTTCTAAATTGAAAAATATTTATTTTAATAAATTGAGTAGGGAAGATCAAAATAAATGATCCAGATGGATCTAGAAAGGCTAAAAATTATGTAATCTAAAAATCTCTCAAAAATGACATCATTGTGAAGAGCTTGGAAAATTAAACCCGATGCAGCTTGAAATGGTGAAAAAGGAGCCCATTTTCTCAAGATATGTTTTGTCAAAGTTTGAGTCAAATTGGTGAACTAGGGGTGAAATTTGACTATCTTGAAAGTGTTCAACAATGGGTGTCAAATTAAAGAGCTCATCAAGAGCTTTCCAATGGCCTTCATTTCATCAAAATCAGAGTACGCATGTGAAAGTTATCATCATTCAAAGTTTGGAAAAAGAAGTATTGATAATGTCATCATTATGTCATTAGAATTTTGGAAGAATTTTAAATTATATTAGGAAAAAAATTCCAAATATAATTTAGAAGTTGCATGAGAAGTTATTTTATACAAACTCCCTCTTAAAATGTTTTTTCATTATGTTCCCTATAATTATGGAGGTGTTAGATTTATTATCATTTTTTTTGTAAGACTTATAATTATAAAAGTAAAAAATGAGGTTAGTTGTTATTTTAAAATGGGGATATGGTTGTAAATTTTTTTATTTGGTTTTATACCAAATAACATAAATTTTATGTATAAAAGGAGGGGAATTTAGAAGAGATGGACAATGAGTCTTGGAGGAATTAGACCTTTAGGTGTGTAGGAGACTTTGAGAGAAATTAATCTTGGAGAATTATTTGGTAAATCTAGAGGGAAATTCCTTGGGAGAATTTTGTAAGTTCTTGAGAGAGACTTTGTAAGTGAGAGATATTTTTTAAGCATGAAGATATAGTATATCATCTTCAAGTGCGTGAAAGATATTTTGAAGGCTTTGAAGCATGGATATTGTAACAAAGTAGAGTTTTGCTTGACGATATCAATAAAGCAGTCCCCAAATTGAGAAGTGGACTCGGAGACGTAGTCCCCAAGGATGAACTCCATTATCAAAGTGTTTTCATTTTTCTCTCTTTTATTCTCTCAATTCTTTCATTTTATTATTCTCCCGCATTGATGTTATTAAACACATAATTGTTTTATGTGTTCAAAGTATTTATTCTTGTAATTTTAATAGTTTTTAAAATACATAGCCATGCATTTACTTCTTGGATCAAGAAAGTATATCTAAATATTGGGATTAAGTCAAAAAACTTGTAGATCCTAAATTAGATCAAGTTTGGTATCAGAGCCTATTTCTACAGAGAAATTGTAGGTGGTGAATGTTAACCAGGTTGAAGTTGAAGCAAGGAGAAGATGAACTTGTAGAGTTCAATCCGAAGATTGGGAAAAGAAAAAGTTTTGCATGAATCATGGCATCTTAACAAAATCTTTCTGAATTTGATGCATAAGCCTTCAAGAGAGATTTTGTGGAATTAAAAGCTTTGGTGGAGATTCTTCTTCAAGAGAGGCATGAATGACAATTGAGAAAGATAGACAAGGCTAAGAAGAAGGAAGAAGGTAAATCTTCATCAAAAGATGACAAAGGCAAAGGAGTAGGAGGTGGTAGTGACCCTCCTCAACCTCCATCCCCATCTTCTTAATCTTCTTCATTGTCTAATCAATATAACACCATTTTAGTTGCAGGATTGGACATCCCTTACCACCAAAGTACTATGCTGATTTTTATTAAATGTCAATTTGGGAGCGTGAACTTGAGATGATGTCTGCAAAGTATATGCTCTAGTTTTCACTAAAAGTCACTACTACTTTGAATGCAATAACTATTAAGGAAATCTAGTTTATCAAAAGGAAAGATGAATATCAAATACTTAGAAGTAAATTCTAATTATTTAGCCATATATCTATGCACCTACTGCTACAAGAACAGTGACTGGTTCTGTTTCCAGTGGCTGCAGGAATAGCAGTTTTAACTCTAATTTAGAAAATTAGTCTAAATTCTACTTACTAAAGTAAAACTCCACCTTCTACGTGGGCCCCCATGGAAGAATGAAGGAAAGAAAAACTCAGATAAAAGTGTAGAAACTCAGCAAAGGCATGTATTCATCAAATATGTAGTATTACAATAACTTAAGAAAAATAGTAAGATGTCTATCAACTCTATCTGTCTATTCACTACTTAACCTTATAGATATAGACGAGGTCTTATTTATAGATAAGAACAACAAACTCCTAAACCTATGACTTTCTCATGAAGGAAAGTTAGTTACAACTTTAAGACTATAAACATGCAATTGGAAAGACATTAATTTTCCCTTAAATCCCCCACAAATATAGAGATAATAGCAAATGTTAGATTTTCTCATTTATCTATCTTCAAATAGCTTTCCAAGAATCTAGGTATCATGCTTTGCATGTTTAACTGATTGCTTTTATGTTTACTTCCTTGCTCGGCCTCTTTATCAGGTCTTGCTTGGTTATTCATTAAAATAGGTCCCGTTTGACTTTGCCACCAAGTCTTCTAGTTGCAACAGTGTCATAATGCTTCTCCTTAATGTTATCAATGTTTTAGCGTTATTCCTTTGTAGTTTTTTTAACTCCACTCTAGCTTGTATCCTACGATCAACATTTAATACACAGAAGACTTCCCGCAAACATTTTATTTTCATTTATTAGTTTATAAAGAAAAGGCATTAATTATTCAACTAACAATTTTTGCAATCTCTTCAGCTGCAGGAAGATATACCCACATCAAACATTCATGAAGAAAGATTTTTACCACAAAATGAATGCCTTTTTAAATATAATTCTGATTATCATTTTATACCATATGTCCATACTTTATACATCAGAAGTTCAAAACATTTATACTAAAGGATGATAAAGTTCAGCATGTTACAGAAAAATGTTCAGAAAAAGGGCTAATAAAACTTCTATTTCTTCATGTCATCATTCATCATAATCTTCTTCTCTATCTACTTCTATAAATTAAAAAAATCTGTAAAGACACCCTTGTTAAAGCGTGATGTAAAATTTGATTTGCCTATATATAGTGGTGAATTGGATGTAAAGAAATTGGATACTTGGCTTAAGAAAATCAAAGTGTATTGCAGGGTTTAGAAGATTTTGGATGATTCTTTGAAAATCCAACTAGCTAGTCTTAGGATAAGAGGTATTGCATTACTCGGGTGGGAGACAAACATCCAAGATGATCTTGATACATGGTAAAATCATTTTATCTTGGTATGAATTTACTTCTACTTTGAAGAAACAATTTTATCCTTTGGGTTATTTACAACAAGCCATTATGGATTGGTAAAATCTCAGGCAAGGTACAGGACAATTTGTGCAAGAGTATACATAGGTGTTTAGGAAGAAGGCATTTACTCTTGGAATTTATCTTTACATGCAATATACTTTATTAAATTATATAGGTGGAATGCATTCTTATTTGAGGCATTCAATATTGATTTTTAGTCTTTCTAACTTTAATGAAGTATGTGTTCAAGAAACCCATATTGAAGCATGTGGAGGAAACACAAGTTTCAGCTCAAAGAAAGAATGTGTTCCTCTTGAAAGTAAAAAGAAGGGAAAGAAAGTAGCCACAGTGAAGAATGAGGAAGGTGAAAGTCCTATGTGTTCACATTGTCAAAAGAGTGGACATGAGGATGCAAAGTGTTGGAAACTACATCCTGAATTGAAACCCAAGTGGTTTAAGAATAATAACAAAGGAAAAAAAAAGTCTACAATTATTTTTTAAGACCTTGGATTAGATTTTGGTGATGAGACAACAATATAAGATGTGGGTTTGAAATGTAAAACTGTTGTTGATTCTACCATTGATGTTTCAAATGCTTCTACATCCAAAAGTTATGTTGTTCCTAAACATAGTAAAAGGTGTGAACTTTTTCATATAAGGGTGATTTCTAAGAACAATAAAATTGACACATTGATATATAGTGGGTCCCAAGTTGATCTAATTTTAGAGGAATTTGTTAAATAGTTGGGATTGGAAACCAAGCTGCATAAGAGACCTTATCCATTAGGTTAGGTTTGCAATGATAAAAGATTGTGAGTCACTAAGAAATGTAAGTTAAGATTTTCAATATCATCTAAATTCATAGATGAGGTTGAATTTGATGTGGTTCTACTTGTTATTTGTGGGATTGTGTTGGGTAGCCCATATTTATATGATAGGAAAGTTATCTTTTACAAGGAACATAACAAGTATCATTTTTTTAAAGATGGAATTGAATACATTATAAGAGCTCATCACATGAAAAATGAAGGATCAATTGTAAATATAGGACATTTGAAAATGATTGTAAATACAAGTAGTAAACTAACTTGCATGTCTGCAGTAGCTAGTGAGGATCAGGTGCAAGCACAATTAAGTCTTCAGCCAGTCATGGTAAAAGAGGATTTGAACGATTCATTTTCTAATGGTGTTCCTGTGCAGGGGATCAAGAAAGTTGATTTTTTTCATTTCATTAGTTTATTCAGTTTTGTTACTTCTTTTTCTACTAGTTGGTACTATGTGGATGGTGGATGCATCAATGAATATTGGTTAATGCATGGTTAATTATGTCAACAATGCTATCTCATTTTTGTGTGTGTTTATGATAAGTCAAATATTCAAAATTCCAATAGGCTATACAAGTGATACTAGACGAGTGAGGCAAACATGCTCTCACTTTCATTTTATGTAAAAATAAACTTTGGAGGTCCAAAATCTTCTTAGTGGAAAGGAATGATCCAGGTGGATCCAAAAAGCCTAAAAGTTCTGTAAGCTCAAATTCTCTAAAAAATGACATCATTGTGAAGAGCTTGGAAAATTAAATCTGACACAACTTGAAATAGTGAAAAAGGAGCCCATTTGGTCAAGATATTCTTTGACAAAGTTTGAGTCAAATTGGTGAACTAGGGGTGAAATTTGACTATCCTAAAAGTGTTCAACAATGGGTGTAAAATTAAAGAGCTCATCAAGAGCTTTCCAATAGCCTTCATTTTCTCAAAATTGGAATACGAATGTGAAAGTTGTCATCATTCAAAGTCCAGGAAAAAGAAGAAGTATTGATGATGCCATCATTATGTCATTAGAATTTTGGAGGAATTTTCAATTATATTGGGAAAACAATTCCAAATATAATTTAGAATTTGCAGGACAAGTTATTTTATACAAACTCCCTCTTAAAATATTTTGTCATTATGTTCCCTATAATTATGGAGGTGTTAGCTTTATTATCATTTTTTTTGTAAGGCTTATAATTATAAAAGCTGAAAATGAGGCTACTTATTATTTTAAAATGGGGATATGGTTGTAAATTTTGTTATTTGGTTTTATACCAAATAAGGGAAATTTTATGTATAAAAGAAGGGGAATTTAGAAGAGATGGACAATGTGTCTTGGAGGAATTAGACCTTTGGCTATGTAGGAGACTTTGAGAGAAATTAGTCTTGGAGAATTATTTGGTAAATCTAGAGGGAAATTCCTTGGGAGAATTTTGTAATTTTTTGAGAAAGACTCTGTAAGTGAGAGATATTTTGTAAGCATAAAGATATAGTATATCATCTTCAAGTGTGTGAAAGAGATTGTGAAGGCTTTGAAGCTTGGATATTGTAACAAAGCAGATTTTTTCTTGGCGATATCAATAAAGTGGTCCTCGAATTGAGAAGCAAACCCAAAGACGTAGTCCCCAAGGATGAACTCCATTATCAAAGTGTTTGCATTTTTCTCTCTCTTATTCTCTCAATTATTTCATTTTATTATTCTCCCTCATTGATGTTATTAAACACATAATTGTTTTAAGTGTTCAAAGTATTTATTCTTGTAATTTCAATAGCTTTAAAATACATAGCCATGTATTTACTACTTGGATCAAGAAAGTATATCTAATTGTTGGGATTAAGTCATAAAACTTGTAGATCCTAAATTAGATCAATAAAGTTGAAGAATCAGTATATGCCATAATGGAAAAATTCAAGAACACTACTCTTGAATTAGATAATACAATTCCCAAGGAGTTATATGAGATGTTGAAAACAAGTGGAATTATTGTTTTAAAATGGAAAAAGAAATAAGAGAATCCACATTGGCAAAAGTAATGCCATAATTTACTAAAGGTCAAATAACCAAGGTGAATAAGAAACATGGGAGAAAGTTTTCAGCAAAATATAGAGCTTTCAACATCTTACAAAATAAAATTGAAGAAGTTGTCAATAAGTCCACACAGATGTGGAAGTTAATCTATGGATTGACAGCTGTGAAGGAAGGATAGGAAGACCCATTTGAGGGAAGGAATGATGAAGAAGAAGAAGAAGAGAATGAGAAAGAGGAAGAAAGAGAGAAAGAAAAAGATGAAGTAGAGAAAGAGACAGAGAAAGGGATAGAAAAAGAAATAGTGGAGAAAACTCATGGTGAAGAGGTAACATCTGAGGAACAACAAACTGAACAAAGTGTCTAAGACACTCAAATACCACCACCAAGTCCTCCACATACAACACATGCATACATAGTTAGTATACAAGATGTTCTTGACACTTCAGCTGAGAACATCAATCCTTTCACTATAGAGGATCTCAAGAAGATCCTTGACAAATCAACACTTCAAGTACAATTTTACACAAACCCATTATTGATGAGTGTTGGTGAACTATAGAAAGTTGTAACAGAAATAACAAGGGAGAAGGAAAGTACACAAGAAAAATCCACACAACCTCCCACAAATATAGTAGAGCAACCTAAAAAGCACGAAGAATAAGACAAAATTGCTAAGGTTGATTCTACAACAAAGGTGAAAACTACTGCCAAGGAGCCAACAAAGGAACCAACAGGACAAGATGTTCTTGCAACACAAACCCAAGGTGCACATCCTCAAATTGTCATCATTGATCAAGTCAGTAGAGGAGAGGAGAAAGAAGTAGAGAAAACCCCTAAGGAGCAAGAGGCAATACAAATGTTGGTAAACTTGCCTAGCTCTAGGACCCCTCAAAAGAAGTTGAGAATTGATGCAATACCATTGCAAATATCAGCACCAGGCTCCAGTATTACCAAGGTTGCAAGGGTACTTTACTATGGAGAGCCTGCTCTTGATGATGAAATAATCATACCAAGCTATGACTCAAAAATCATGAACCTACAATTGATAAATGAGGTGCAAGAGGCACTAGAAAGGAGGAAAAGACAAGAGATACTCAGAAATGAGTATAAGCAGCAACAAGCATTGGAAGAAACAAAAGAAATATTTCTTGATGCATTTAGCTTGTATATACTTGATGCAACCAAGCCTATATTGGAACAACTAATATATATTGTAGAATAGGTGACTAATGAAGACAAGGAAACCAATGTGAAATGCATGGAATTGTCTGAGAAGAACAAGTTGAATTTTTGAAGAAAATTGAAAAGGTAAAGAAAGTACTTGAGAATTTATTCTCATTGTTCAAAAAGTTGTGTGACTTCTAATATTTCACACAAGAGACAAGCCAAACAAGAATGAGCTTGGAGAGAAATCTAAAGATTTCTAGCACTCAACTATCAAAAGATCCAACTCAAAGTGAGAAGCATTTGGCCCAAACACTTCACACACAAAAGGAATTAGCTATATTGATAGTAGAGGAGGCCAACATTAAGGCCAAATTGATGTAGATTCAATCCTCCATAACTCCATAAGGAACAAGTCTATGCAAAAACTGTTCTAAAGAAATATCCTAATATTTCTACTTTAGAAGGACTTGTTCATCTTATAGTAGAGATAGCCATCTAGCACAAGTCTTTAGAGGTAGCTATAGAAAATTTAGATGCATCTCTCAAGATGATTATGGAGGTCAATAAAACATTTTTGGAAAAATATGGTCTTAATCCTTAGAACCCTTTGACATAAGTATCAAAAAGGGGAGATATAGTTAAGAGGGAGAAACAATTAAGAGGGAGATATATTTTTTGGTGGGGAGTTGCAAATAAGAATGGAAGGAAACATAGATACACATTATAGGGTACATAGATATAGAAAAAAAGGCAAATAGTATCAGATACATCAGCATGAGACACATATAACACAATTTTGGTTACAAGAATAGAAATGGCACATCAAATCAAGGGGAGTTACAAAATTTTTGAGGTATAAAAAAATTTGAATAAGTTTTTGTAGTCTTGTACATATGCCAAATAGAATGTGTAGTATACTCATAGAGATTAGATCCATAATGTTTAGTTAAGTGTTTTTCACACTCATGTCAAAGGGGGAGATTGTTGAATCTAAGATTGGTTTTGACATTTGAGTGTCAACACACTTAACTAAATTCTAAAGATGATGCCAAGCTACAGTTTATGTCGAGCCAGAGAATTCAATAGGTGCCAAGTGAACTTCAAGTGTTGAGTGAAGTTAAAGTGCTGAGAAAAATATAGGTGTAAAGTCACTATAGATACCAAGTAAATAGTTGATGCCAAGTAAGTTCAAGTGTTGAGTCAGACAGAACTACAACAAGTGCCAAGTAATAGAATGATCAAGTGTTGAGTATTAGAGGTAACAAGTGTTGAGTAACATAGATTGAACATAGCTATTTGTAATCAACCAAAAACCAATGTAAACTATTTTTGAGCTGACATAGAAGAATCTCGAAGGATAGTAAAGATAAGAATGAATCTTTTTCATTACATATGAAATCAGCATGCAACTAATAAGAAAAATGGAGAAGGCATGAACATAATAAGAAAAGTGTATGACTTAAGCGAGAAATGAAGAATGAATATTGATCATAGATTCATACCAACCCTAAGTCTATAAAATCTTTAAAAGGAGGAAAGAACCCCATTGTATGTGTAAGAATTTGGCTTAGGCCAAAATTCACCCAAGAAATAAAGAACTCAACACAAGCACATAGTAGACCAATAGAGAGAGTATGATTAGAAAGACAATATTCATTCAATATGCCAGCTTAAGAGTAAACTAGGAGTGCCTGTATATAAAGGCCTTAGGAGAGCTTCTAGAATACATATAATTTAGCATCATGATAATTCATACAACCAAGCACATGTCCAACAAATATGGGTTATCCTCCATTAAGCATAGAATTAAGTATGATAATGTGAGGATAAGCCTACAATGGTGTGGCATGCAAATTAGTGGTGTAGAAAACATGTGCTTAATGAGGAGTGTGAATAAATATGTTGTCAACATGATAACTCAATGAATGATGCATACTCCTATGTTTTAGACACCATGTGCATAATTAGAGTTGCATAACTCATGAGAGTACACAAACTGTTAGAAATATTCAGGATTAACAAAGTAACTGAGAGGGGAGGGGTGAATCAGTAAGCTTTAAAATTTAAACCAATTCAGCATAATAACAAATTTACCATTCATTCATCTACTTTATTGTATGCATGAAAAAGATTAACACACTAATTTGGTGACCCAGAAAGCTTTCAAATTGAAAGTAAAACTAGGGTCGGGATGATGCCCACGAAACTTCAATACTGCAGCATAAAGTTGGCTGGTTAAGGCTTACAATGATCACTTCTGGTGATCTGCCCTGTTAGGAGCAAGCAGGACTACTAGATCCACCTTGTTAGAGGATTTACAAACATACAATGAAGTATGCACTCTGTTAGGAGATTTACAAAAGACTGTTAAGTCTACCCTGTTAAAGGATTTACAAAACTGATTCACCTGTTAGGATGAAGCAGTGGATCTGCTTGCAATTGGTTTGCTGATTAGATCTTATGTACTGATCACTTAATGTGATGGATGTACCTTTGCTGCTCCTTGATAACCTTGTTGAATACTTTGCTGCTGATTCTCTTTTAATTTGCTCTTACTTCACTGTTACTTCTCTTCATCATATCTATTTTTTTTTGCAAATGGCACAATGCATTACCTATATACCATTCCAATATTTACAGCAACAAGTTTGGCCAAATACAAGTTGACAAAACATTACTGAGTCAGCCAGGTAGAAAACTTAGGTTCCTCAAACTCACTCGGTGACCTTCTGACACTCGGCATCCACTACATTACACGACATCATCATGTACTCGATAGAGGTAGGGGCTCGGTCCATACTAATCACTCTGAGTAGCTTGGGACTTGGTAACCACTAGTGACTCGGTAAACATTGTGTCACTCGGTAGAAACTAACTCCTTCGATTCACTTGGTAAGCACTGTATACTTCCTTTACCTTTTTGTCTTGGTAATCACTGAAGCCTTCATTTACCTTCCTGACTCGGTAAATACTAAATCCTTCATTTACCTTCCTGACTTGGTAAACACTAAATCCTTCGTTTACCATTCTGAATTGGTAAACATTAAAACCTTCGTTTAATTTCTTGACTCGATAAACACCAAAAACCTTCATTTACCTTTCTGACTTGGTAAACACTAAAACCTTTGTTTACCTTCCTGACTCGGTAAATACTGTTGAACATACTTGGTAACCAATGAATGCTCGGTATGAACTGTAAATTGAGTGATGAACTCGGTAAGCATTTAGAATCAAATAAGTGTTGTAACTAATGACAAATGTATCATTTTTCCAACAATCTCCCCCTTTGGCATTAGTGACAAAAAAACTTATGAGCCAAAATTTATATACAAGATCTGACAAACTGATTCGATTCTGTTGTGCTAAATATACATGGGCTACCTTACATATAACTCCCCCATACAATAGAAACAAGGTTTTTACATGAGTTATATGACTTTACTTTTTATTACTTAATTACCTTCTCCCCTTTTGTGTCTAATTTTCTTCTATATATTACTTTCTCCCCCTTTTTGACAATAATGCCAAAGAATAAAAAAATGTACTTACATGGAGACACCAAAATGTGTGATAAACTCAGAATGTACTTGAAGAATTAGTTTCAGAGTTTTATCCCAATTGTCTTGCAGGATTTTACATGTGGAGAGAGCAACTTGAACTTCTACAGAAAGTTCAATCACATGGTC
Source organism: Cupressus sempervirens (assembly GCA_028749045.1). Classification (NCBI taxonomy): domain Eukaryota; kingdom Viridiplantae; phylum Streptophyta; class Pinopsida; order Cupressales; family Cupressaceae; genus Cupressus; species Cupressus sempervirens. The sequence continues at coordinate 275,600,333 of CM053784.1, read as the reverse complement.
TGCAATAGAGAAATTATTGTCATGGATCAATGTTTTTGAATATGCAATGTGCTTCTGCATTGTGTTCATGACAGGAAGGATCATATTCTGGATGTCAATCAGAGTAGACCTGATCCTTGCTTCCTCTCTCAGTAATTCTGTCTATTTCTCTAACAAAAATTTGATTATCAGATGATGGGATGAACTTGCGTTGTGGTCAGATTGCAGCATTTGGACACTGACCTTCATATCCGCATCAATTTTATTTGACTTTTCTTTTACTTCCTTTGTATACTCGGTAACATCACAAAGTTTTGCAAAAAGTGAGGTTATATTATTAAAAGAATTTTCAATGTTAGACAAAATTGAGGTTAATTCAACCTGTTTTAATGCAATATGCTAAGCAATGTGCTCAAGCACCTTATTGTCAAATTTCTTCTCTGCCTTCTCTATTAATGTTTCTTGTCCTGAGATATCCTCATTGAATTTATTCACCTCTTCTTCTAGTTGTAACAAAATGTGTTGAGATGAATCCACTTCAACACCTATAGCCTCTGTTATTATATTTTTAGCACTTTCAATAATGCTATACTCCTGGTCTCTTTCATGCCTGAGCTATTTTTGCCTAGCCTTCTGCTCTAATAGCTGATTGATCATTCTCATTTCATCAACTGATGCAGTATCTAGATCTATCTTAGGAATGACAATGTCCTTATCCAGATCTATTTCTTAATCTACTACCTTACTGGAAGACATGTATCTCTTAGGTTTTTCTACAGTGACTGCACCTTTGCCCTTTGAAATTGAAACAATAGTTGATGATGCTAGACTGGCTGTCAAAACTAGAATGGGACCAACTAAAGGAAAACTAAGAGAAGTGTTGGTTGTATCAAAACTTGATGTACTTCCCAAAAATGATGTACTACTCAAAAATGATGTATATACTAGTATATTTACAGTTGGAGAACTGACTGGAGAAAAAATTTGGGCCAATGTGGCTGAGGAAGATATAATTGGTAAGAAACTGGGAAGACTTACTATACAAGCTGCATGTGGAAGAGATATACTCGGTGAAGTAGCTGTTGTGGTGGATGACTCGGCGGCTGATGATGTACTTGGAAGCTCGATAACTGAAGAAGTGACTGCTAGCTCGGTAGATGAAGTGCTTGGCACTTGCATTGCAAAAACCTGGAGCTGAGAGGAGACAGGTGGAGATTGATCAATTGATGAGGCTATTGAGCTCACAATCTCACCAGTAGAGGCTACTTCTTCCTCCATTTCTCTTTCAGCTTCTTCTTCCTCAATTTCTTTTCTAGCTTCTTCTTCAACTTCTAACATTATTGATTGCAGGTCTTCTGGTATTTCTTCAATGTCATCACCGTCATCATCATCATTATTATCATCACTGCTATCATTGTCTGTGATTTCAACAGTATCCTCACTGGATTTGTGTAGATGATAGATGTTTTTCCACATGTTTGTAGCATCATTTACCACATGCTCAATATCTTTGACAAGTATCAAAAAAGTGTGGAATCTAATCATCATATTTCCTTCGTGATCTTTCAGAGATTTCTTTACTTCAGCATTAGAGAGATTTGGCAGGAGATTCCTCAAGGTCTTCTCATAAATGTCTTTGACAGTTTTTGTTGCAGCTTCCCATCTTGGTTGCAATCTTTCCAATAGCTCTTTGGAGATCTAAGAGGCTATCTGGTCCGAGGAGTATTTCCATTTTCCCATTTTGTTCAGTACTAGATCCTCAATCTACATTTTCTCCTGTTCTGTTCTGGTTTTGAACTTTAATGCTTTGAAGTTTGTGAAGCTACCTCCTTCATCTAATTGCTTTAGTCTTGCTTCAAAGGTGAGTGGAGGCTTAACAAATACAGGTTCCTTCTTTCCCTATCTTGTTCTCCTAGAGAATACTGCAGTGGTTTGTTTTGTAGGTTTGGTGACATTCACCTTACCTTTCTTTCATTGAGGCTATTCTTCTTCTTCTTCCTTTTCTTCATCTTCTCCTCTCCCTTCTATTATCATGAGAGGTCCAGTATCAGCTTTTAGCTTTTCTATCCTTCTCCTGACTTTAGAGATTGCTTGAGGAAGCTTGATTTCAAGCTCTATTCTAACCTTTGCCTCTTCATAGGTTCCAAATGCAGGCAACTTGGGATCCACTGGTTCATTTACCAGTGCCTCAATGATATCTCTGGCATCATCAATATTTAGCTCATAGGGCAATGGTTTTACCCATGCCACTTGGGGTTTGACTGCCTGGATGTAGACTCTGTCATAGTCAACCATGAAATAGACATCATCCTTATATTCTTCAACAAGTTTTGGAGGTATCCTGAACCTGTTGTTCATCCTTTCCTTGAAATCTTCAAAATAATTATCCATTACCTTATCAAAATTCATACCCATTTCTGCTATGAATTTGTTTATTTGATACAAAATTGGAGTATCTTTCCTCCATACAACTGCACCCTTAAATGGAAAGAATTTCTTTGGAGGGATCTACGATTGAGCTCCATGTGGGTTGAGTGATTCAACGATGGCAGGAACAATTTTGAAATTGGGCGCCTTCCATTCAACTCCCTTCATAAGCATTTCAGAACCTTTCTTTGCCTTGCTGCCACTGGTGCTTACAGATGCCATTGCTACTCGGTGAGAGAACAATTTCATAACACAATTTCTTTGTTGGAAAATTGCTTCAAATCACTTGAACTTGCTTGGATGCACTTGAAAATATATTTGCTCTGTGAACTTTGAATTCGCGATGAAAAATGAGATCAAATTTTGCCCTTTTTGATCAAAATCCTGTCATTAATGCTTGGGTACAAAGGTAGCTGAGAATTAGGGTTTTATAAATGGTCACTGACTTACTTGGTAAACCTTGCAACTCGGTGAACACACAAAACTTTCTTATCTTCCTGACCAAGCTCAATAAAGTCTGAAAATCAACCTTACTCGGTAGATGCAACACTGTGAATTGTGACTTGTATCTGCAATACTGATTTATCATTTCCACTCCTTCTTTCTGGAACTGCTTAGGATATGGCTTGAGGATGCAGTCCCTTTCCTTCTTGATAAGTCTAATTAGGAATGGTGGAGTCACCCATTCTTAGAGTGACATTTCCATCATTTGAATTTTCTTGCTTGGTAGACTTAGGAATCCACTGTTGTTTCATTTTCTTTTGAATATTATCAGCTCTAGTTTTCTTTTCATCTTGAACCTTTCCTATATTCATGCAATTCTTGGCTATATAACCAAGTTCGGTACAAGTATAGCATCTTATGGTTGTATCTTTCTTCCTTAGGTGATGCCTTCTACAGTTTGTTCCTATGTGTCCATATTCTCCATAATAGTGACATCTACACCAAGTATTGTAATCCCAACCAAATATTGCTTTGACAATTTGTTCTACTGGATTGAGTGATTTTGATCTACATTCAGATGCCTTATGTCCTTGTTTCTTGCATTTGTGACACTTGCCTTCAAACTTTGGTTTCTCCTTGCATTCATTGGCTTTGTGACCATGTTGTTTTGCCATTGAATTTACCTTTACCATTACTCCAACATTTGTTAGATGTATGACCTATCTTGCCCCAATGATTACAAGTGGGTCTTTGATTCCTTTGGGTACCTTGTTCAGAAGATTCACTTTCTTCCTTGTATCCAAGACCAACTTTACCCTTTTGCTTATAAAAATTTTGCTCATTTTGCTGATTCAATTGACTCATGTCTGCTTGAGATTTCATCATCCTTTCATTGACTTGCTTTTCAATATTTAGATCATTTTCCAAGATTTCATTGATTTGTCTTTTAGTTCTTAATTCATTCTGTAGTCTTTCATTTTGTGCTCTGAGAATCCTGATTTCTTCATTTGCATTGGATAGTTGATCTACTGGATCTTCATGTTCAAGGGATTGATTTTGAGTTTCATGACTTCTATCTTCCAATTCTTCTTGTGCTTTGTTTCTTTGTTCCAAAACTTCACATAGCTCGATTGACTGTATTTCTTGCTCTCTTTAAAGCTTTCTTACCTCTTCTTGCAGTGATCCATTCTTTTCTAGAAGTTCTTTGATTGCTTTGTCAGCTTCTTCTGTATTACTTGATGGTAACAAATATTCAATCCTTTCTTCAAGATAAAAATGGTCATTTATTTGTCTTGCAAGTTCCTTTCTTCTTTTTAGGGATTGAGAAAGATGTTCCTTTGCTTCTTTGAGTTGAACCATGGCCATCTCCAATTCTAGCTTCTCATTCTCAATAGTTTTGTCAAGTCTGAATATCTCCATTGTCCTTGATCTTTGCTCAAGCTGTCAAGCTCTGTCCTAAGAACCACAAAGCTTTGATACCAATTGTTGGAAATATTTAGGATTAACAAAGTTACTGAGAGGGGAGGGGTGAATCAGTAAGCTTTAAAATTTAAACCAATTTAGCATAATAACAATTTTACCATTCATTCATCTACGTTACTGTATGCATGAAAAAGATTAACACACTGATTTGGTGACCCAAAAAGATTTCAAATTGAAAGTAAAATTGGGGTGGGGATGATGCCCACAAAACTTCAATACTGCAGTATAAAGTTGGCCGGTTAAGGCTTACAGTGATCACTTCTAGTGATATGCCCTGTTAGGAGCAAGTAGGACTGCTAGATCCACCTTGTTAGAGGATTTACAAACATACAATGAAGTATGCACTCTAGAAGGAGATTTACAAAAGACTATTAAGTCTACCCTATTAAAGGATTTACAAAACTGATTCACCTGTTAGGATGAAGCAATGGATCTGCTTGCAACTGGTTTGTTGATTAGATCTTATGTACTGATCACTTGATGTGATGGATGTAACTTTGCTGCTCCTTGATAACCTTGTTGAATACTCCGCTACTGATTCTCTTTCAATTCGCTCTTACTTCACTATTACTTCTCTTCATCATATCTATATTTTTTTGCAAATGGCACAATGCATTACCTATATACCATTCCAATATTTATAGCAACAAGGTTGGCCAAATACAAGTTGACAAAACATTACTGAGTCCGCCAGGTAGAAAACTCAGGTTCCTCAAGCTCACTCGGTGACCTTTTGACACTCGTCATCCACTACATTACATGACATCGTCATGTACTCGGTAGAGGTAGGGGCTCGGTCCATACTAATCACTCTGAGTAGCTTGGGACTTGGTAACCACTAGTGACTCGGTAAACATTGTGTCACTCGGTAGAAACTAACTCCTTCGATTCACTTGGTAAGCACTGTATACTTCCTTTACCTTTCTGTCTTGGTAATCACTGAAGCCTTCATTTACCTTCTTGACTCAATAAATACTAAATCCTTCATTTACCTTCCTAACTCGGTAAACACTAAATCCTTCATTTACCTTTCTAACTCGGTAAACATTAAAACCTTCGTTTAATTTCTTGACTCGGTAAACACCAAAAACCTTCATTTACCTTTCTGACTCGGTAAACACTAAAACCTTTGTTTACCTTCCTGACTCAGTAAATACTGTCGAACATACTTGGTAACCAATGAATGCTTGGTATGAACTATAAACTGAGTGATAAACTCGGTAAGCATTTAGAATCAAATAAGTGTTGTAACTAATGACAAATGTATCATTTTTCCAACACAAACTCCTAGGTGTCTCACCTAAATAAACTAATAAAATAATGAAAAATAATTAAATAATGCATTAACCTAATTAAACTTAAGTAAGTGTAATAAGTAAATACTAATTTACACCAAAAGCCCCCCTTAAGTGCAACTTAGGGGAATGCCCTTAAGCTTACAAAAATCTAGGATGATATGCAGGATGGGTCCCAGCTAGTAGGCCATGTTAGGTACCCATGTACATAATGATATGAAATCTCTTATAAAGCAGAGAAAGAGGGAAAACCTCATGGGAAAAACCCTCCTCAAAAAAGAGAGATGAATAGGGATGCATGGACGGATGGAGTAATCAAGATCCCCCCATTACGACATAAATCCAGTATATACATAAGAGAATGATGAGAAGAGGAAGAGAGACAAGATAAGATCCCTCCCCAAAAGAAGAAAGCCAAAGAGTGACTACTTTGATGAAGAAGCTAATCCAAGACTGCAAAATCATGTTCCTCCCCTTAGGAAGAAACAATGCCAAGGGTACAAATGAGATGTTTGTGCTGTGCATGGAAAGAATCTCATGGATAAGTGATGTCTCTAAAACTTGCTCAACTAGCTAAAGAACCTATCTCAAATAACTATCTATCTCTGCAATTGATGAAGAACCCTGCTACAACTATTGATCATAACTATCCACAATCACTTCAAACTATGAGCATCAATCATGTAGAGAATGAACAAGAGGATCTGATGGAACCCTCATGACAACTAAAGAAGGTGATTCTACATGAGGCAGATGATCAATATTGTCCCCCAAATCTTTCTCTAAACCTATATCTAGAAGACTAGATGTACCCTGTTGTTCTAGACCTATCACTATGGTGATATATGCATGCGGATTGAACTGATGTATTTACCTCTTGCTATAACTGTCAATAGAACCCCACATCTCTAAATTTGTTGAAGCACTATCGTTGGTGTCACTATCAATTTCCACATTGTATGATGTGTAAAGAGGAGTAGAGGGAAAGTTGGGTGAATTTTCCTCAAAGTATATGTTGGCTCCTGATTTAATAGTTTTGAAAATGACTAAGAAACCAGATAGATGCTTCTATGACTAGAAACTTCCTATGATGAATGCACCTAACTATAGTCTTGGGTCAACTATAAGGCATAACTCCTTCTTCACTTCAGGCTCTAGAAGACCTAGGAAGGTTAACCTTGAGGTTTTGAGATATGGTACCAATGCATTTAAAACATAAATCTAAACCTAATTACTGGAGATGAAAACCCTTATATCTCCTATTAACTCATGAAATGACACAGATCTACAGTAGCTGAATGCAAATCTATGAAATTTACAAGTTGAGTTAGGGTTAATTCCTTTCAGCCCACTACAAGACATGAAATACTGAAATGATTTTGATTGATAATATTGAATTCAACAAAACCCCTAATATGCAGTAGCATGAACAAGTGATCTTGTAAACGATCAGTGCCTTATCTATTGGGAAATTTCATGAATTAATCACATACATATAGATATCTAACACATATTTTTATTTTTAGATATATGATCTATCCATTTACCTTGTAAATAGACATCCATGTTCAATTAGAATCTCATTCTTACATGATATCCTTCTCAATAAACTTGCAACCCTGTTGATTCCTTGAAGCATTTACATAACTGCTTGAGTCATAAGTAACAATAAAACAACATACAACCTTAAGGGACTATAACTATGTCCTAAGCTCTTTGTTCAAAGATCATAAAACATTGAAAATTCACTAAGACTAGAGATGAGAATTAGAATGAAACTATTGAAATTTTTTTGCTCTTTGTATTATTTCCTTGAAATTATACAATCATATGCATGAAATGAAAACATGAAAACACCTAACAGATCTAAACTATTTGTATTATCCTTCCTAAAAGTGCTCATACAAGAGAGAACCTACTAAAGAAAATGGTTTCACAGTAAAACACTAAAACCCTCCTAGTATTACCCAGAGAAAATTGCCAACCTTCTCAAATGAAAGAAAGAAGAAAGAAAGAAAGAATGACATAGGAAAGAGAGAATTCTCAAATCTAATCTCAGAGTGAAATGTGTCAAATTAGAATTCCATCTCCTACAACTAAATGACCTCTCTTTACCTTCTCCCATTTTTATCTGATTTGATTTCATCATTACCTTGCAAAATATCTCCTGCTGAATGATGAAATCCTTTGATTGCCAAAATATTTGATATGCATCAAGAATTCTGATAAAAATCCATTTAACTATCTTAGAAATGACCACAACTGCATTTTCTAATCAGGCAAATGCATTTTCAATTTAGCTTTTTCCACTGAGAAGGCCCCAAATTTTACATTTCTGGTTATAACTTGAACCCATGAATTCTTGTGCAGAAATGAACTCCATAATTAGAAAGTTTGTCTTCTCACAATTTCAGTGATATATAATATTGCTATACTAACCTTTCAGAAACCCCTTGAAAGTCAATTCGAAAATCACTCCCCTGGTGGAAAGTTCAAGTCTGCAAATTTTTTAAATTTAAATTTTCAAAAATTTAAATTAATCTAAAGTTGAAACTTTAGACTATAACCCCTTTTTGCAATTTAAAATCTCTTGAACACATCTGTTCTCATAAAACATTTTAAAAGACATTTTTTAAACATTTTATTTTTTCCATTTTTGGCCCATTTATGAAATTTGGGTCAACTATGCTTTGACCTTTGTTGCCACGTGGTAGCACCAGATTGGCCTATCCCACCACCTCACCATCCATCTAGGTGCCACACCACTTCGCAACTCACCTATGCTACTATGTCATCATGTTGATCAGGTATGCTGACTAGACTCACCACATCATCACCAGTCGGGCCCATGCCACCATGTGTCAATCACCTGAATGCCTGCATTTCTTAACCAGTGAGCAACTTTCTTTTATGGGATTATGCTAGCCATAGATTTAGATAGGTGGCAACATCCTATTTTTCATGTCTTAACTACTCCTTTGGCACCACCTCATCGCCAACAGGGACCCTCTTGCCACCTATCGCATGCCCACTTTCTCGCAATTCTTTTCAGTTGATCATTTTATTATTGGAGGCTTGCACCCACCATTCATCTCGCCAACGTGGCATGATCTCTTGCAATCTCTTGTTTGGGCACCAAGTCATCACGTGTGTAACTTTGTTCAAAAAATTTCTTGGTTTGCATGCCAATTGTCTTCCACTAGAGTATGGGGCCCACATTGTGGCTTATAGCCTTTGAAAAGGCTCTTCTTCTTAAGACACAATAGACATTGCATGCAAGTTATTTTAAAAACTTTGAAATCCCTCCATTGGCGAATGTGGGATAAAAAAATTAATGGTTCTTTACTTTGCATTCACTTCATAGTTACCTCTTTCCTCATGCGAGTTTCTCAGGATTTCATGTTGTTGACATGGAGCTCCTTTCTTCTTATAATTGTGTGGTCTTCCCCCAAAAAATTGAAACCCCACCACTGTCACACATTGTTCTCCACCCATAATGGCTAGGAGAAGATCTCACTGTTGCATTCCCTGCAGGTCTGCAATGATGAATACAGATGCCATGAATGATGATATTGGTCACATATTGAATAGTAATGTAGATGCCACAAGCAATATGGACATTAATGCTTCTGTCGTTAATCTTCTTGAAGTCATTTATGATGAATTCTTCCTATGGCATCCTCCAAACCATGAGTTTCTCTATGTAAGATGCTGCTTAGATTGGATGGGCAACTTATTTTTATGTTATGCATGTGGAGATTCTTTCTTACACTAAATATGTTGGCTTCCTCTGTTATAGTTGTGTGGAACTGGCGTTACTTCAAATTTGCATGCCGCTTGCTCTATTTAATGCATGGACATGAGGTTTCCTTTATTCAGCGTAGGGTGTTTCTTCTTGGGTGTGGATTGCCACTTCTGGTGTGCCTTCTCATCTTCACAAGTGGCTCCCTTGTTGCTCTACCTACATAGTGTGCATCTTCTTAAACTTGGTGGCTTTAGCTCCCCAAATGGTGAATTTTGTTTTGAATTCAATAATAGAAAGACTATCTAGAGAAGAAACCTTGATTCTCTGTAAAATGTGAAGCAGAGACTATTGTCAACTATATTCTTTGTTTTGTTAAGGCTAGAATGGAACAGGACAATTATAATAGTAGTGGATCAATTTAATTGGCATTTAAAAGCCGATTTGATTCATGGTAGGCTTGGCTCTATGGTATGGCACTATTCATTGACATATATAGCTTGCTCACTGGGCCTTATTTTTCATGTGGATTGCTCCTTGCATGAGCTATTCTATTATAACATCTTGGCTTCTTTATGAGTTGCTTTTATGTGCATAATGGAGCCTCTTTTATGCTAGCTGACTCTTGCTTGGGTTATTGTTTTTAATGCATATCCTCCTACTTTAGACGGTGGTCTGGATGGATTGACTGGGACTTTGATTGCAGATTCCCTTATTGTTACGGCCACTTCCTTTTAATCCATAACTTTTTTTGGTGTGTGGAGCTGCCTTGGAGTTGGATGTTTTACCTATTGTACATGTGAGATTCCATGTGTGTGCATCCATTGTGATTATGAAGTGTTCCTTGGGGCCACCATTGACTTGGTGTGGTGTGCCCTCTACTCCTAGCACATTGGATTTAATGCACTACATTATTTCATCAGCTTAATATCAAAGATGGGGTAGTGACAAGTTTAATTATTAATTTAATTCAGTCTTTAAAACTACCTTATCTTGAAACTCTTGAATGGATTGACATTGGAACAACTTTCTATGTTACCATGTTTATCATTTGCACACATTACAGGACCTCTTCTCTTTTAGAAAAATGAAGGCATTGTTCAAAAAAAATTCTTGTCAGGATAGTCTATAACCTTGTATAGAAGAAAAGCAATCCTTTTCTTCTCCTTTTCTTCCTTGATGCCATGCTTCATGCTCGCCTCCCCAAACACCATCATGGTTTGTGGAAAAGTTTTATTTATCAACCAAATATGATCACATTGTAAATCACTTTAGATTTTGTGGTTAAAAATATGCTTCATCACTTTAAACATAGAGGCATTCACTTCAGCTCCATTATTCTCATGCTTTAAAACACTCCGCCTGATGGAATCAATCAAGCCCTAGCATGGGTCCGCCTAAAAAAATTTCAATTCTGAACAACTAAAATCTCACATTGATCCACTAACCATCTGATACTGAGTGAAATCAAATTCAACTACTGATTAATCAATTTGAAGCTTATTTGACATAATCTGCAAACTGTCTTCTTTGCGCCAGAGTGTCCTTTGATTGGCCTTAAAAGTAGACCAAAACACTTGATCGAGCTCTGAAAATTGGCATACTGAATCTCTATTCCACACACTTACACCTTGTTGAATCTTTTTTGATGATGAATTTGGGGTCAAAAGATATTCGCTATCAAAGTTGACCTTTCAAAACTTCTTGCAAGAAAACATGTCAGAAAACACTAAATTGGGTTCAGATTAGGCTTCGAAAACTGGGAAGACTAACACTTGGGAGAAAAAAAACTGGGGCATTGGTTCTCTATCATGAGGAAATTATAAATCTATGATTTGGGTTCATGAAAAATAATAGGACACAAATGGCGAGTGGTCAAAGTGGGCTACTTGGATTTTGCAAACTAGACGCAATGGTAGAAAGTGGTTTTTGCAAATGGAATTGACCTAGAAAAGTATGCAGATGGATTTATCATGACTTGAAAATTGGAACACTTATAGTATTTTTAGAGGAAAATATAGTGGAACAATCCATTTGATCTCACCTATCACAGATTTTGAGTTATGATGTCATGAATAGGGGTACTAATCAATCTACAAATGTTGACACCAGTAAAAGGATAGAAATTGTTTTTGGAATCACATTTGAAAACTAATCAAATGGATTCGTCATGAGCTAAAACTTGAAATATAAAAAACTTTTGACATCTAAAATGCAATGAAAAAGTAATTTTATCATTTTGGTCAACTATTCAAAAGTTATTATAGGTCAAACAGGGCTTCCCAAAATTCTAAGAATTTCATATCAGCATGACATTGATAACTGACCAACTTTGAGGGATTCAAAACCTAGGCAAATGGACTCAAAATCTAAAACATAGGTTCTCAAGTATGGACACTAGACATTTCCAAAGCGATGAGTCATGAAAAATTACTAGGTGCGAGATATTTAGTTGCAAACACAACCTTCTGTCGCTATTTGACACTTAGCTGAAAATGCAGATTTGACAATTACTCGAAATGGTACTTCACGAAATGGCTTAGAATCACAATTTTTCTTCATGGAACACTTTGACAGGATTGATGTAGGGTGTTATAAATATTAATCACCTTAGGGGCCTCAAAGGTATAGTCAGGTACATATGCATTTATGGGGCTTGATTTGACTCAAATTTCACATGGATACTCAAAATGAGAATGCAATTTTGAGTGCCAACAGTATACATCCTTCTCCACAAATATCTAATGTGTCTTTGGATCTAGAAGTTTTTATTCCTTCACACTCTCTTCACAACCAATGAAAGTACAAGGTCGAGATGACTATGCCTTGCATCCCCTAGATGATATCTTTGCCCATGCAAGACAACTGAAGACTCTAAAGTGTGTCACAATAGGTTTTCTTCCACACCATGCCTCAAAAGGAGTTTTTCCATCTAAGGTTAGATGAGGGGAATGATTAAGAATGTGAGTGGCACTACTAATTGCTACGACTTCTAATGATGGATCTAGAGACTTGGTGTGTATCATGCAACTTGCCATAGAATTAAGAGTGTAGATTCTCAAAATTGCAACATTTGTCTTATGCGGATTGAATGTTGGCAGAGTCCAAAGATCAATTCCCTTGATTTTATAAAATTCTTTAAGTCTTCTATTCACATACATACTTCCATTTTCCATTCGTAGAACTTTGATGGCCTTTCTAGATCTCTATTCTACATGAGTCTTGAAGGCTACAAACTTATCCAACACTTCATTCTTGTTATGAAGAAAATAGACCCGAGTGAACCTTGAAAATTCATCAACAAAAGTCAATATGTAGTGACCCTGGCTGAATGGAAAATGACCTGCTAATACCATGTGAACCATCTATAGAACACTTGTTTCTCTTGAATACTTCCCTCTCTGTAACTTCCCCTCTAGATGCATATCCCCTAAATCTGTTGAACATTCACCTTTGGAAAAGTTGATTTGAGGTAGACCTCTGACCATTCTATTTATGCAAAGTTATTGTAGATAGCGGAAGTCAAGATGACCATACCACTCATGCCATAATTGCATGTTTGGATTTGGTTGTGATAACAAAGCCTTTGAAGGAGACTTGGGTACAAAATGAGCAAAAGAGTACAACCTATTGTCACAGAGGTTTGCACCCTTGTCCAAAGTTTTTACCTAAGGACAACCTTATGAAACATGGAAACAACCTTCAAGTTTTGGGACTTGAACTATGAGGTCGAGTCTTCGGAGAAGGTCGGCTTCCTTTACTATCAGGGTGCACCTAACTACTCTTGGAGAGGAAAAGGGAGAAGAAATGCATGAAAAGAAAATCTACCTATTCTAACCTAAGGAGGTGATGCACCAAAATAGAGTGTTCAACCAATACCTACCCATATATGCACTATTGAACCATCATGACACCAAAGGGTATACACATTCAAACTTGTTTTAATCTAGCAACCACATGGAGATCAAAAAATCCAAATGAATGAAACAAGGAAGAGAAGACTCACTTATATACCATTCACAGGCCAAAAGAGATATAGTCATGCAGATCATAGATCTCTACAAAACACAAATGAGAGGCAAATAGTTCTTGTACTTTCACATTAATGGCTGAAAGAGATAAGGCAGAATGTCATACAGTTTAGAGGCAAAGGCAATTTATAGACGAAATTGTAGAGCAATATCAGAGAACTCAGAGAAGAGTCAACCTTTTCAAAGTCTACAAAATTTCCTTTATAGCTTAGGCATAATTAAGATATTTCCCTACTGACATTACTCTACAACTACTTCCATTAAGCCCTTCAGAGAATAATCATGGAGATCTGAAGAAAATCTAATCTGAGCACAAATCCAAATGCAATGATATCTAATCTTGTTGGAACAGGGCCTTGAGAAAACAAAAACAATGCCATTGAATACTTCTGAATAGGTAGATAGATAAATTAAGGTGTTGGAGTGTTCACCTATGATTAGCATTCAATTGAGGGTGGTTAGAATTCATCATAGGGATCTGATCACACAAGAAAACTTGATCTCTTTCATTCAAGCTCATCAGTCAGAAAAATCAGCAGTCAACAAAACACTGTAACCAGAATGAGCCACATGGGCCAATGATTTCTTTTCATTTCACCACCCTGCAAAGTCTTCACATGGTTGAGCATGTCTTTTCAACTAACTATACCACCTCCTCAAACCCTGATTGTGGTGTTACATAACTGCCAGCCCCTAACTGTCAATGCCTAGCCGCAACGTATCCCCCAAGCTCGCGAGGACATGTGGCATTTAAGTGCTTCCCCACAATGTTTAATCTTCATGCACTTCCATATTGTGGGCAAGCAGTGATCATTGATCTATAGAAGATCAAAGATCAAGAAATATTCTCTGTATACTACACTTGTCCATGAAAACTTGGGCCCACAAAAACACTCAGCATCTGACCTGGTCTGACTTGACATTACCCTGGCATACAACTAGTGCCACCTGGAACAAAACCAACCCCACAAGGACATATAGTAGGAAGGCACATGGTTGCATTCCTTAACATCCCTACATCTTTATATTGCGGGCATGCACCAACCACTAATAAGATCACATCGAATGGTGGAATGTGGAACTGGGAACATAAGAGGTTGTGGGATAGGTGTCACTAGGGTGCATGCCCACATTCCTTAATCTTCTTCCATCTTTATATTGTGTACATGTGTCAACCATTGATCTCAAGAAATTTGACGGTACTCATAACACGTCCATTCTGAACTTCTACGGATACCCACCATGATGTCATCTGGACATGTGTCACCAAAGCACTTCCCCGCACTATAAAAAAGTCTGACAAAACTCAAAATGTGGGAAAGCAGGCACCAATTGAATTGCTAGCTCATCTTGCCACTTCCCATCCTTTGGCCCATAGAAAGAACACGGACCCACCAATCCACATGTTGCAAAGAGGCTTCCTCGCATTACATAAAGGTTGTGCATTGGGAGAATTCGGGGATGTGACCATCTTAGATTGCTAGAGATTTGATGGCATGGAAAAGTGCAAAAAAGAAGAAGCTCTGTTTGATCATTTTATTTAATTTTTTGCATTTCAAATTCTCAGGTGTTAAAATAGCATAAAAGATGGGAAATAGCCATTGGGCAAGGTAGTATCCAAAATTCAAATTTTGGTGGTAGGCAAAAATGGTAACATTTATGGTTACTCAGAGGGGACATGAGCTGGCTATGCATAAGAACAATGGCTTGAAACATGCATTGGGCTATAGAGTCATGAAAGATGTGGATCAGTGCATTGTAAAACCCTAACCCTACCTTTGTAGCAACAAAACACTAAAAATCCCTTTCTCTGTAACTCTACAAACTCAGCAAAACACATGTGCTCATGTGCCTCTTGGAAAATTGGAAAACAATAGAAAGGAAACTACTTTAATATGTATAGGAAGATTCAAGCCCTATTAGAAACATGGTTTGAGATAGATCCCATTGACTGGGATAGGGAAAATTTCACCACCAAGCTTGCTTAATTGAAAAGCATTGGCCTGCTTGCAACTAACAATTAGTTAGGGACCACTCCATAGTACATCAAATTTTGAGTGTCTCCCTAGTTTGCCCTATCTACATCCCACTTTAAAACTAAGTCACCCTCTCTAAAGGTTCTAACCCTAGCCTTCCTATCAAAGCTCCTTTTCACCTACTGCTAATGTATTTCTAGGGTCTACATGGCTTGACTTCTTTTTTCTTCCAACTCCATCAGCTCTGCCATTCTTATTGTCATGGCATCATTTTCAATTAGCTCCAGTGAATGAGCTAGTTCTAGAGATGGAAATTCTAATGAAATTGGAAGCCTTGCTTCTCTACCATATACCAACATAAATGTTGGATTTCCTATTGACCTCTTAGGTGTTATCCTGTCAGCCCATAGTGTAGTTCTCAACTTTTGATGCCAACACCTCTTGTTATCCTCTATAGATCTTTTCATAATCTAAATCAGGTTTTTGTTGGAAGACTCAACCAAACCATTGCCCTAGGGATAGTAGTTTAAGGATGTTCTTAAGTAGATATTATGATCAACTACCCATGCACAAATCTGAGCTCCAACAAAATATTTTGCATTATCTAAAATAATGGTTGAAGGGACACCAAACCTGGTCATAATTTGATCAAGGAACTCAACAACTAAAGATTCTATGGCCTCTTTCAATGCAATTGCCTCTGTCCATCTAGTGAGGTAGTTTGTAGCAGCTAAAATCTATTTGTGACTAGAACTAGAAGGAGGGTTGATAGGGACTATGAAATCCAATCCCCATTGAGCAAAAGGTTGGTCTACCTAGATGGGATGAAGAGGAAGAGTTGCAAGCTTCTTCTTGCCAAAGAAGAAAGACATTTTTCACATTTTGTCACATACCTATGAAAATCATGGAATAGGGATGGCCAATAGTAACCAGCCCTCATGACCTTCATTGCAATTGTTCTTGTTTGAGAAGTGACCACCATTAGGACCATCATGGATTTCTTTGATCATTCTTTCAGCTTGGTCTACTTCAATTCATCTTAATAGGGCTCCATTAAAATCTTTCCTAAAAAGGATACCATCAACTATAACATAAGGAATTGACTATAATCTGTACTATCTCCTTTTATTTCTATCTAATACTTGAGGGTATCCATTGCCTAATAAGAAATCCTTCATATCAACCACCCAGTTCCTTGGGTCATCATTTCTTACTTCTTGTTGCTTTGTTAGTATCATAGCAACTTCCTCATTTAATTCCTGAAATGATATCATCTATTTACACAACCCTTTCCCTCTTACCAACTTGGTGATCTAGATGTAAACATTATACTCCATTACTTTAGTAATCCAGCTAGCTCTCTTCTCACTAATATCTTTGCTCAAAAGGAAATCTTTCACACTGGCATGGGATACTAATAGATGAATTTTATTATGAGATAGGAGGTGTCTAAATTTCTTTAAGGCTCTGATGACTACTAGGGTTTTCTTTTCTACATAGCTATATTTTTCTTCATACTCTTTATGCCCTTCACTAAAGAAGGCTATGGGCTACTCTCTATCTTCATCATTTGTTTGAGTCAAGACAACAAAAATGCTGACTCACCACCTAGGTTATAAAGGATGAAATCTTTTTCAAAGTTTGGATTAATGAGAGTAGGGGCTAAGGCTATGGCTACCTTGATCTCTTCAAAACTTTCCTTCCCTTCCTTGGTCCATGCAAACACCATACTTTTCTTGAGCATAGTTGTAAGGGGTTTTACCATGGTAGCAAGATTAGGGATGAATCTTCTTATAAAATTTATCCTACCAAGGAAACTTTGCAGCCCCTTCTTATGTTTAGGAAGAGGGAGAGCAAGTATTGCTTTTGTTCTTTCTGGATCAATGGTTAAACCATCCTCAGATACAATGTGTCCTAATAATTTTCCTTGATTGGTAGCAAAGACACACTTGCTTGGGTTAAGGGATACCCCAAACTCTCTACACCTTGAAAGCATTTGTCTTAAATTATCAACATGATCTTCTACACTCTTTGAATACACTATGATATCATCAAGGTAAACTAATACAAACTCTTCAATCACATTTTTGAAGGCCATCTCCATTACCTTCTGAAGTGTAGCACCTACATTGGTTAGCCCAAATGGCATCTTACAATAAGTGTAGGTACCCCATTTGGTGGTAAATGTAGTCTTGTACGTATCAGACTCCTTGACCAGTACCTGATTGTAGCCAAAAAATCCATCAAGAAATGAAAACCTCTTTGAATCACTAACCTTGGACAAAATTTGCTCCATGGAAGGGAGGGGATGGTGATCTTTAAGGGAAGCTTGGTTAAGGTCCCTAAAGTCCACACACAATCTAATTTCTCCATTCTTCTTCCTAACAAGGACAAGGTTTGCTACCCATGATGAGTGCTTGATGGGGAAAATTATTTTGACCTCAATCAATTTGGATAGCTCTTTTCTCATTAAGGGTTCAATTTTGGGATTCACTGGCCTCTATTTTTGCCTTACTAGTTTGACATTATCAATTAAATCTATGGTATGCTGAAATAACCTTGGGTCAAAACCCTTTAAATCATCATATGTCCAAGAAAATATATCATTAAATTCTTGACAGAGATGAATAAAACTTTCTTGCTCAACCTCAGAACATACCTTCCCCATCTTTAAGGATTTTCCATTAGCAACTGTGACTGGGGTGTGATCATCCTCGTCAGTAGCTAAGTTCATGCCCCTACCTCTTGCTTGGTCATCAGGATTGAAAAAACTCTCTAATGTAATGAGGCCCTTAGGAAATCTATTGGAACTTAGGTTAATTATTTGATCACCATACTAATCCTGTAGTCTTGACTATTTTCTGTCTAAAAATTTTTCTTTATTCTACAAGAAGCTTACAATTTTTTCATCAAATTCAAACACTTTCCAATGAACATTATTGTTAGGGATGGAAGGCCTTACTACCATCCTAATTTGTTGCTTCTTCTCCTCTTTAAGATTCCTTGGCACATCATGAGATGCACCTATCGTTGCAAGTCTATCAGCATGTCTATTTTCTTTTCTAGGTATGCTTTGAATATTAAATGCATCAAAACCCTTAAGTAGATCCCATACCCTATGTTTATAAGACTTGATCAAACCATTCTTGGTGATATTCTAATTTCTCACTTGATTAACCACCAACTCTCTATCTCCATATACACTTAAGGCCTGAATCCCTCTTTTCTGAGCAAGTAGGAGACCTTGAATCAAGGATTCATACTTGTTGTTAGTGCAACTGAACTAGAGCCTAAATGAGAAGTAGTACCTTACTTGTGTAGGGGAAATCAACATCACACTAGCCCCTGATCCATTCTTATTTCTTGAGCCATCAAAGTACATACTCCATATCCCGCTCATATCTTCTTTAGTCTCCACAAGATTGAGAACTAGAGTATCTTTCTCTAATATACAATATGTACTGAGGCTTGTTTCAAGAGTTTCTGACATAGGATCAAATTGATATGCATTAGCCCATTCATCCAAGAGAAAATTAGGTATCTTTGCTAGGGAAGTAGTAGGCTCATTCACTATGTCATTCTCATCCACTTCTAGGATAGTGTAATTCATGTTGATGAGATTAGGGGTGTAGGATTCGGTATGATGGAGGGCTAGAGGTTCTACTCTAATTGAAGCTTTGGCCCCATATCTTGTCTTAAAAAACATAGTGATCAGTCAGAAGATATGTAACCACCTATTTGGGTAGTGAAATCTCTTGATAGATAGATGGAAAAATGTGGCTTGACTTCACCAATGGCTATATCTTGAGTTACAGTACAACCAAGGCATGCATGTAGGTCCATTTCCACATTCCTAAGGATCCCTACAGTCTTGATAGTACTACCATCCAACTATAACACATCCCTAACAATGGGTTCATATTTCATTCCCAAAACATTAGCAACACACCTATGCATCACTGAACTACTAGCCCCTGAATTAGTCATGCAATTGTGGACCAGTTTATCCCCTATAATTAAAGAAACATAAAATGGAGGGGGTCTAACCTTTTTACTTGTTTCTTCCTCCCTTGATGGTTGTACTAAGCTTGTGGCACTTTCCATGTTGGGTGGTTTATCCTTTGGTTCGATGCTTTCCAATTCTTGCTACAACAAACTCTTTTGCATGGGTATAGTATCAATGACATACCACATGGAAATATTCACATTTGTCTTCTTCATTTGTTCTACCACACTGAATGGCTTAGTAGGTACTTTGGTAGAAACCTTGGGAGCTGCATTCATAGGAGGTTGAGGGGGAACAACTTGAGGATCACTTACATCTTTTCTGCCATCATTTCACCTTTGCTACTAAAGGGTACTTGATTGATCATTTATTTCTTGCTTGTGAGGTATTGAATTTGAAGTTGAGGCCTAATTGGGAAGAGGAGGGGTAGCATCTCCAATAGCTTTTCTTTTTCTCCTAGTGTGGTGAGTAATGGAATCCTGGTTTACATTACAATGTTCCTCCATTTGATAATTCATAAAGGAGAAATCACCCTGTCCTTGGATATATGAGGCCTCTTTAAATTGGTCCTCCTTGTATGATTTTCCTACTATAGGCTCTTGGATGGTCAAAGCCAAGTAAGATTCAACCTTCTGACACATGCAACAAGTATAGGAGTAGTTATAGGAGGGACACAAATCTTGGTCCTAGGCCATATTGTTATGAGAGACTATGGCCCTACTTTGGTTTACATTTGAGGTCGAAGCATAGCTATTATGCCTATTTTGATCAAAAGAATGGCTCCCATAATTCTAATCTGGAGGCCTATCACCATTCATAATTTGATGTTGTAATTGATGAGCCTTACTACCTTGATCTTGTTGTCTTTCTAAAGTCACCACCTTATTGCTCATTTTCTGCATCACATAGAAACTATCCTCCAATTTCTTTTCTTGGCCTAAAAATCTCTTATCTATGTTCAACATCATAGATTGCATCATCTCCTTGATTTCATCTATTCCATTTGAAGATGTGGAAGCTTAATGGACTAGAGAAAGGGATTGTGATGTGGAAGTTGTGGGAAGAGGAGCCATTGCCAGTTGGGGGTTTGGAACATCAGGAAAGAAAGGCATGAGGGGCCTTAGGTCTAGCTTGCCTCCTTGTATTAGGATCTTTTCTAACTTTATTTCTATTTCATAAGCATTAAGTATGATATCTCCTCCCATAGTTTGGATTTTAGTGGCAATGTCACTGTTAAAAGGTCTAAGGTAGTGCAAGAAGGCATTACCAGGGGTAGGTTTTACTGAAGCAAGTATTCTATCCCATGTCTTTTGAAATCTATAGTTGAAATCAGTCATACATTCATGGGGGGCTCTTTTTATAGTAGTCAACTATTTTAAAAGTAAAAAATAGTCACTTTTATCCTCAAAGTGTTTACATAGTCCTGCTCCTAATCCATCCCAATCTGTTATAGAACCATGAGCCAAACCTCTATACCACTATAGTGCTTTTCCTTTCAAAGATGAGGCTAGAATCCTAACTGCAAAATCATCTTCTATAATACCATGGATATTATAGACATTTTCAATCTCTTAAATGTGTTCTGAGGGAGAGATAGAAGTTTCACTAGTAAATTATGGTATACTCTTGAGTGCAGCTATTGGTATGTCATGTCTTTGAGCCAATAAAAGAGGACTTCCATCATTAAAGGTGGCAAAAGTATGAGCTCTAAGCTATGCCATATAGATAAGTAATCTATTGATATGTGCTAATGGCAATCTAGGCTAAGATCTAACAATAGGATGAGTAGAGATAGATCTTGCAGGTGTATTTGTTACTATTGCACTCTTAAGTGGTGATAAAGATACTCTAGTCTTCCTTCTTCTAGGATTTGAAATTAAAGCTCTTAGTACTAAAATTTACCTATAGAAGATGCCCTCATTTCAACTTTGGGCATGAATTATTGTAACTTTGATCTAGAACCAGATGTATATGAAGCTCAGAGTCACCAAGTACTTGAAGAATGAACCTCTCGAAGGCTTGAACACCAAAGCCAGTACTATCTCCTCGAGTTAATCTTGAAATGTTCCTTTTGACACTAGTAGACTTGAAATTCTCTAATTTTTGTCCCACCGAGCATGCCAAAAACTGTTGTCATAGTGGTTTGCACCGATGTCCAAAGTTTTTACCTAAGGAAAACCTTGTGAAAAATGGAAACAACCTCCAAGCTGTGGGACTTGAACTGTGAGGTTGAGTCTCTAGAGAAGGTTGGCTTCCTTTATTATCAAGGTGCACCTAACTACTCTTGGAGAGGAAAAGGGAGAAGAAATGCATGAAAATAAAATCTACCTATTCTAACCTAAGGGGGTGATGCACCAAAATAGAGTGTTCAACCAATCCCTACCCATATATGCACTATTGAACCATCATGACACCAAAGGATATACACATTCAGACTTGTTTTAATCTCGTAACCACATGTAGATTAGAAAACCTAGATGAATGACACAAGGAAGAGAAGATTCACTTATATATCATTCATAGGCCAAAAGAGATATAGTCATCCAGATCACAGATCTCTACAAAACACCAATGAGAGGAAAATAGTTCTTGCACTTTCACATTAATGGTTAAAAGAGATAAGGTAGAATGTCATACAGTTTAAAGGCAAAGGGAATTTATAGATGAAATTGTAGAGCAATATTAGAGAACTCGAAGAAGAGTCAACCTTTTCAAAGTCTACAAAAATTGTCTTTATAGCTCAAGCATAACTAAGATATTTCCCAACTAACATTACTCTACAACTACTACCATTAAACCCTTCAGAGAATAATCATGGAGATTCGAAGAAAATCTGATCAGAGCACAAATCCAGATGCAATGATATCTGATCTTGTTAGAACATGGCCCTGAGAAGATAGAAATGGCACCATTGAATAGCTCTAAATAGGTAGATAGATAAATTGGGGAGCTAGAGTATTCTCCTAGGATTAGCATTCAATCGAGTGTGGTTGGAATTCATCACAGGGATCGGATCACATGGGAAAACTTGATCTCTTTAATTCTCGCTTAGTAGTCAACAAAATTTGTAGTCAACAGAACACTATAACCAGAATGACCCACGTGGGCTAATGATTTCTTTTCATTTGACCACCCTGAAAAGTCTCCACATGGTTGACCACATCTTTTCAACTAACCGTGCCACCTCCTCAAACCTTGACTGCAGTGTTACATAACTACCAACCTCTAACTATCAATGCCTAGCTACAATTTATCCCCCAAGGCCCATGAGGATACATGGCATTTAGGTGCTTCCCCACAATGTTTAATCTTCATGCACTTCCATATTGTGGGCAAGCACTGATCATCAATCTATAGAAGATCAAAGATCAAGAAAGATTCTTCATATACTGCACTTTTCCATCAAAACTTGGGCCCACAAAAACACTCAACATCTAAGCTGGTCTAACTCAGCATTACCTTGGCATACAACTAGTGCCACCTGGAACAAAACCAACCCCACAAGGACATGTAGCAGCAAGGCACATGCCTGCATTCCTTAACATCCCTGCATCTTTATATTGTGGGCATGTGCTAGCCACTGATAAGATCACATTGGATAGTGGAAGGTGGAACTTGGAACATGAGAGGTTGTGTAATAGGTGTCACCAGGGCATATGCTCACATTCCTTAATCTTCTTGCATCTTTATATTATGAACATGCACCAGCCATTGATCTCAAGAAATCTGATGGTTCTCATAACACGTGCATTCTAAACCTCTATGGATACCCACTGTGATGTCATCTAGACACGTGTCACCAAAGCACTTCCCTACACTGTCAAAAAGTTTGACGAAGCTTAAAATGCAAGAAAGAAAGCACCAATTAAATTTCCAACTCATCCTATCACTTCCCATCCTATGGCCCACAAAAAGAACATGGACCCATCGATCCATGTGTCGCAAAGGGGCTTCCCTGCATTACATAAAGGTCATGCATTTGGAGAATGCAGAGATGTGCCCATTGTAGATTGTTAGAGATCTGACAGTGTGGAAAGCTGTAGAAAAGAAGAAGGTCCATTTGATCATTTTATTTAATTTTTTGCATTTCAAATTCCCAGCTGTTAAATTAGTATAAATGATGGGAAATAGCCATTGGGCAAGGTAGCATCCAAAATTCAAATTTTGGTGGTAGGCAAAAATGGTAACACAACCTTTTGTTATTATTCACTTTCCCCACTACAACCAATGAGTTGTCTTTAAGACTATGCACTTTTACTGATTCTGGAAGGAACTCAACTCTATGTCCATCTCCAAGGTGAGTGATTTGGTAGATGGATAGGAGATTTGAACTT
Source organism: Cupressus sempervirens (assembly GCA_028749045.1). NCBI lineage: Eukaryota > Viridiplantae > Streptophyta > Pinopsida > Cupressales > Cupressaceae > Cupressus > Cupressus sempervirens. The sequence continues at coordinate 275,576,617 of CM053784.1, read as the reverse complement.
AGGTTTGGAACATAGAGAACCTCTTGAAACTCTCCATTTTCCATCTCTACATTTCCTTTCCCTTCAACTTCCATTTTTCTATCATCTCCCATGAAGATGTGTGGTACCTTGGACTACTTCATTGAAGAAAAATTCTCCTTTGAAGAACCCATGTGATAAGAGGCACCTGAGTCAAATATCCATTCCTTTGAAGAGTTTGCATTTGTCATGAATGCTTTCCCTTTGCCCTTGGAATCTAAAGAAGACTCTTTCTCCTTATAAGAATCAGGAAATGGATAAATTATTTTTCCTCATGATGTTGTTTAACTCATCAATCTTTTTGAGATAAGACTCATGCTCTTCATAATCCAATTTTTTACAATAAGCACACTTCTTCTTCTCCTTATTATTTTCCCCCTTCTTGTTGGAAATTGACAACTTGCCTTGTTGATTGGATTGTGGTGTTGTCTTTTTTGCATCTTTTGATTTGTTCTTCCATTTCTGCTTACCCTTTCCTTTATTTGAAGAGTGTCTAGCTGAATTTTGAGGACCCTCGATATTGGCCACTAATGCTTTGGACTAAGGTGATTTGAGAATCCTCATTGATTTCAACTTCTTTTCTTAATCATCTAATAGTTTAGCATATTCATCAAGAGTGATTTTCTTATAAGCAGACCCTAAGGTAGTCTTTGAAGTGTTAAAAGAAGATACAAATATGGAATACTCTAATTGTATCCTATTATGTATGAGATAGATCAATCTGTCATCTTTGATAGAACTCCCACAATTAGTAAGCTTTGTCCTTAGTTCATTCACCTTGATGATGAAATCATGTATGGAGTCATATGACTTAGGATCTAAGGCTACAAGCTCATCTTCAATTTTGAACACATCTTCTTTAGACACTTTACCATAAAGGTTTTTGAGGGTATCCCAAGCTTCTTTGGATGTAGAATACTTATTATTTTGATACATGATCTTATCATCAACCCCCAAACATATATTACCTAGGGCTTTCCAATCCATTGCTACCCAAGCTGAAATATCACTTGCTAAAACTTTATCACCTGCTGGTTTAGGAAGAGTACCATATACATATTGTGAAACTACATTATGCATGAAGTGATACAACTTTTTGATGGACCATGTAGCATAGTTATGATGAATTAATTTAGGGAACTTAAAGTTTCCCATAATGCAAAAAATGAAAGAAAAGTGCAAAAAAGAGAGAACACGACACCAAGAACACCCCCTCCCCCCCCCCCCCCCCCCCCCCCAAAAAAAAAAAAGATGCTTTGGGAACTTTATCAATAGTATAATTACAATGAGCCACTTGCCAATTTTGGCCTTTTTTGACTTCTTATTTTTCTTGTTACAACTTCTATATTGATTACAAATCTGGAACTTTACAATGTGCTACAATTCTGAAGCATTACAAAGCAAAGAAAAACCCTATTGCTAGAAGTGACACATTTAACCACACACCCCTACAATTTGATAGAAAATTTGGAAAGTAGACAAAAAATAATGTACTTTAAAAAAAAAGGAAACCTATTTTCAACTCTAGATGTGCTTGTATGAGGCATTTGAAGTTGCAAACTGCAGGATTCTGCAGTTTAGTCGCCAAAAAAATACAATTTTTGAACAATCCATGCATAAAAACTAGAGAAAAGCTATACCACTAAAAAGTTTAGAAAATTCTACCCAATTTCAAAAAAATTACACCTAATTTGGAGTCTAGATGTCTGAGTTATGACCTTCCAAAGTTGGACTGCAAAAATCAAAATCAATTTGGAGAGGAGTTACATGGGCAAATGATAGGGCTAAATTTGATAGTCATATAGCTATCACAGTAGTTGTATTTTGGCCTGGAATGATGTCCAAATGATTTTCAAAATTAGGCCATTGGAATTGATGATGTTAGCAAACTCTATCCTTGTGATGATGTCAACATGACATCATGATTACATCAGCTGTACGAACAGGGATGACACATCTGAGTGAGTTGGCATACAGATGCTTATGTGTTGTATAGCTTTGTTAACTTTATGAATAGCTATATGCTAACTATATAGGGCCTACTAGATTATTGGAATGTTGTGCAGGCAGTGACTGGGATCTTCACTGGCGGATTACTTGGCATCTCGAGGTAGGTTCCTATTGATCCATGTTTCCTATGTGTAGGCATGGCACTATTTGTAAGTGCAAATAAGCAAAGGCCACATGTTGAAGCTGGATTGGATCCTCTTCTTGTGGAGAGGTATTACTATGCACTATCCACTAGAGTATTGAGTAGTGGGTGTAAACTTTTAATTGTAGGCTACCATGAAATTTTTTGCATGCTAGATTTCATAATGGACACTAGATTTACTATTGTTTAGTCCTACATGTATGGGAACTATGCATAAAGGGCTTTTTAAAATCAAACTATCACAGATTGTTTACCAAAGGCAGTCCCACTAGCAATGGGGAAGGTCGCTAGGTCTATCACCACTGGTGGATGGTGGGGTTTCAGTCAGTGCTTGAAATGTGCAGTACGACTATGTCCTCTATGGTCTACAAAATTTAATGAGCTATTTGTGGATTTGACAAGGAATATCCCTATGAAACAATTAATTCCCCCACACCAAAATCATAGAGTCACTACCCAGTTTAGCTAAAAAGTTTTCTTTGATTGGGCAACTATCCCAAAAATAAAAATTCAAAAAATACCCAAAATGTAGAGAATGAATTCAGATCCAAAAATCAAACAATCAGATCGATAAAATGATCATACTCGAACTGCAAATCAGGGCCTGTGCATTTTGATTTGCAAAAAAAATTAACCTCATGATCAACTTTCACCTAACATAGGCAAATTTATAGTTGATCTTCATTGAATCGACACTCTGAATACAATGGTGAGGTTAGATATGGCTCTAGATGCTCTCAATTTTTGTGGATCCTTTAGATTCATGTTGAGGTGCTGAAGTATGAATGGTCTCAAATGACTATGTGTAGAGAATCTCCCTCAGCTCTGATACCATGTAAGAATTTGGTTTAGGCCAAAATTCACCGAAGAACTAAAGAACTCAACACAAGCACACAGTAGACCAATAGAGAGAGTATGATCAGAATGATGATATTCATTCAATATGCCAGCTTAAGAGTCACTAGGAGTGCCTGTATATAAAGGCCTTAGGAGAACTTCTAGAATACATAGAATTCAGCATCATGATAAGTCATACAACTAGGCACATGTCCACCAGATATGGGTTATCCTCCATTAAGGAAAAAATTAAGTGTGATGATGTGAGGATAAGCCTACAATGGTGTAGCATGCAAATCAGTGGTGAAGACAACATGTTCTTAATGAGGAGTGTTAATAACTATGTTGTCAACATGAAAACTCAGTGAATGATGCATACTCTAGTGTTGTAGACACCATGTGCATAATTAGAGTTGCATAACTCATGAGAGTACACAAAATCCTAAGTGTCTCACCTAAATAAACTAATAAATTAATGAAAAATAATTAAATAATGCATTAACCTAAGAAAACTTAAGTAAGTGTAATAAGTAAATACTTATTTACACCAACAGTATGTGTGGACGAATGATGTATATGGGTAAACTATAGCAAAATTTAGAGGGAAGTGTGAAAATACTTAGAAGAACAAAGCAACATTGTAGCATTTAGTTGATCAAGAATAGAGTATCAGAACTTCAAAGAGTGACATATTAAATCAAGCAAGGATCAAGTCAGTCAGAGTAGAACAAGGATCTATAATCAGCAATTGCAGATTGCAAAGCTATCATGTTAAAGACTTTCTAATACTCTCTAGCAGTTGTATTAGATAATGCAAATCCTATGGACATAGGTTGGCCTAGCAGCCATTTGTAAATCCTTTAATCGAGTAGAGTTCCAAGTGAATGTACTGAAGTCCTTTAAACAGGCCTACTTTTAGCAAGGTAGTGAAATCCTTTAACTAGGTCACTTTTAATAGGGTGTAAAGTATTTAACAAGATAGGCCTTTCACAGGGTATACCATTGGAAGTGGTCAAACATTGTAACCTTGAATAGTTACACATTGCTGCAGTGATATTTTGTGGGTGTCATCCCCACCCTAGTTTTACCTTCTTATTTTTGGAGGGTTTCTAGGTTACCAAATCTTGTGTTATCTATTTTCATGCATGTCTTTACTTTCATGTTCATTAGATAAATTGGATGCATGTGAATGTTTTCAGCTAAAAAGTTTTTAGAGGTTAAATTTAGATACTTCTGATTCACGACCCGCCCCCCCTCTTATAAGTATATCTTCCAACTTGTAAATTCCAACACATATTAATTAGAGATGTTTGCGTGAACATATTGTATTTAAACCAAATATGTTGACATGAACATTCGAGGTTTTTAGGCTCGCGTGAACATACTTAACATATTTGTGTGAACATACAGAAAATGGAATTTTGAAAATTTCCATTGTTTTGTGATTTTCTTCATGCCACAAAAGTGGTACCTAATATTGTGGGTTCACCCCATGGCATGATCACACAACTTCACTAATATAGAGATTAGACCTAGTTCTAATACATGTGTCATTAACTTAGAGACCCATCATTTTCACATGCTTCAAAGGGTAGCACCAACGTTATTATAAGTGAAGGTTCAAACTTTGATTAAAAGGGTTCAAAGACCATAGGAGATAAAATAAAATAATTCATAGGACATGAAGTTCAGAATTCCATCCCTTTTTCATTTATATAAAACCCTTAGGTGATCTAAAACATAGGCAAATTAAAGTAAAAAGGGGTACAATGTCAAGAATTAAGTCAAGAATGCCTAGGCATATTAAAACATAACACATGGAAAAAGCCCCCCTTCTTAAGTGAAGCAAAAGTAAAAAAGGAAAAAAATAATTAGTATTTCTGTTACTTTCACCTAGGTTTATTTCCTAAGACCCTTTATATCTAGGTTTTTGTCTAATGGGGGCATCCACATAAACTAAAAACTCAAACAAAACCTACTAGTAGTAACAAGAAGGACAACTGTAAAAAAATCATAGGTCAACACTACACATGATGAATTAATTGCTACTTACAAATGAAGAACTAAATAGGAAGGACATGAAGATAGAAAATTTGAGATTACAAAGTGACCAACTGAGGAATGAGCTAGGATCTGAGAAAGAACTCGTAGAAAGGATGAACAAGTAAAGTAAAGCAATAAGATACTTTGAAGAACTTATGAGATAATTAGGGTCATCTAGTAATACCTATGGATTAGGGCATATAAAGAATTATTAATCTACTAAAGAAGGAGAATCATCCATGAGTAGAGAAAAAAGGATTACAAATTCAAAACGTAAACCTACATTTCATCATTGTCGTAAAATTGGACATACAAAAAATATTTGCAGAAGCAAGATTGATAAAAAAAACCCTAAACTAAAGTTTATTAGTAACTGTTTTAATTGTAAGAAGAAAAGTCATCAAGCACATGAATGTAGATTAAAGGTGAAAAATACACCTACTACACCAACATTTGAGGGATATTAGTATAATTTTGAAAATTATGGACATTGAGTGTTGGAATTTATAATTGGGAAGATTTACTTCTAAGAGGTGGGGGGGGGGGTGAATCAGAAGTAAACTTTAACCTTTTTAAAACCTTTTAGATGAAATCATTCATGTACATAGTTTTCTTCTAATAAACATGAAAGTAAAGACATGCATGAAAACAAATAACATCATATTTGGTAACCCAGAAACCCTCCAAAATGAGAAGGTAAAACTAGGGTGGGGATGACACCCACAAAGTATCATTGTAGCAATATGTAACTATTCAAGGTTACAAATTTTAACCACTTCCAATGGTCTTGTTAAAGACTTTACACCCTATTAAAAGTGACCTAGTTAAAGGATTTACAAACATTCACTTGGAATGCTACCCTGTTAAAGGATTTACAATCCTATTAAGGATCTACAATATAGTTGCTAAACCCATATAGCTACTAAGACAACCTATCAACATAGGATTTCTATTCTTATAATACAATGGTTAGAAATTATGGTAGAATGTCTTGACTTGATAACTTGCAATCCTCAATTTCTAATTCTAGATCCTTGTTCTACTCTGTCTAGTCTAGTTCTTGCTTGATTTGATATGTCACTCTTCAAAACTTTGGTACTTTATTCTTGATCAGCTAGATTTTGTAAAGTTGTTTTGCTTCACTAAGTCTTTACACCTTTATACACTTCACTATAATTCACCTATACACTTCTCACATGCACTCTCTCTCTCTTGTGCATAATGGGGTTTTGTCTTCCTTTTAAAGATTTCAAAGAATTAGGGTTAGGTATGAATCTACAATCAATATTAAATCTTCATTTCCAACTCAATTCTTGCACTTTTCCTATTGGTTGCATGCCTTCTCCATTTTTCTTATTGGTTGCATGAAGATTACATAGGTAATCCAAAAGATTTGATCTTATCTTTAGGATCCTTCAAGATTCATCCTATGTCAACTTCAAAAATAGTTTACATCTAGGCTTGTGAAGGAAAAACTCATATGTTGATTCTTTGTTACTTGGAACTTACTAGTTTCTAATTCTTGGCACATATAGGACTTCTATCTTACTCAGCTCCTATAGTAATTTTATTTCACTCGGCATCTATACTGTGCTCAACACCTATAGTGACTCAACACATAAACTTTGCTTGGCACCTAAAGTTCACTCGGCACTTGGCTTCTATATTATACTTGACATCATCTTGAGAATTGGTTAAGTGTGTTGACACTCAAATTTTAAAACCAATCTGAGACCAATAATCTCCCCCTTTGACACGAGTGGAAAAAACACTTAACTAGACATTATGAATCTAATCTTCATGAGTATTATGTTTGGCATATGTACAATACTTTCAAAAACTTGTTCAAAATTTCGTATACCTCAAAAATTTTGTAACTCTCCCTGAGCTGATATACCATTTCTGTAACAAAAATTCTTGTGTTGAATTTGTCTCATGCTAATGTATCTGATACTCTTTGCCTTGTCTATACTCTATATTTGTTTGTACATTTTTTTTTCTTTATTTATACTCTTCCTTTTTTTCTACTCCCTTTTCACATCTTCTTACAATTTTGCATCCTTTTGGCTTTATTCCCTTGTTACTTCTTCGAAACTTGAATATCTCCTCCTTTGGATATTCTTTATTACTTCCATCAAAGAATGTATTACCTCACTTTTTATTTACTATCTCCCCCTTATTTCACATAATATCTCCCATTTGTAATGAATGTCTCCCCCTTTTTGACACTTATGTCAAAGGGTTCTAAGAATGAATAGAATATTTAGCCAAAAGAGTCTTATTTACCTCCATAATCATCTTTAGAGAAGCATCCCAATTGTCTAAAGCAATTTCTAGTGATTTGTGTTGGATGGTTGTCTATGTTACAAGATGTGCTAGGCCTTCTAAAGTAGAAAGAAGAAAGGTCATCAAGCACATGAATGTAGATTAAAGGTGGAAAATACACCTACTACACCAATAATTGAGGGATATTACTATAATTTTGAAAATTCATGGACATTGAGTGTTGGAATTTACAATTGGGAAGATTTACTTATGGGGGGGGTGAATCAGAAGTAACTAAATTTAAACTTTTTAAAACCTTTTAGCTGAAACCATTCACATGCATCTAATTCATCTAATAAAAATGAAAGTAAAGACATGCATGAAAATAGATAACAGAAGATTTGGTATCCTAGAAAACCCTCCAAAATGAGAAGGTAAAACTAGGGTGGGGATGACACCACAAAGTATCACTGCAGCAATATGTAACTATTCATGGTTACAAAGTTTGACCAATTTCAATGGTCTACCCTATGAAAGTTCTATCCTATTAAAGACTTTACACCCTATTCAAAGTGACTTGGTTAAAGGATTTACAAACATTCACTAGGAATGCTACCCTATTAAAGGATTTACAACCCTATTAAGGACTTGCAATATGGTTGCTAAACCCATATAGCTACTAAGACAACCGATCAACATAGGATTTCCATTATTACAATACAATGGTTAGAAAGTATGGTAGAATTTCTTAACTTGATAACTCTCAATCCTCAATTATTGATTCTAGATTTGTGTTCTTCTTTGTTTGCTCTGATCCTTGCTTGATCTGATATGTCACTCTTTGAAACTCTGGTACTTTTTTCTTGATAAACTAGATTCTACAATGCTACTCTTCTCTTCACTAAGTCTTTACACCCTTCTACACTTTTCTATAATTCACCCATACACTTCTCACATGTGCTTCCTCTCTCTCTCTCTCTGTTGTGCATAATGGGGTTTTTTCTTCTTAAAGATTTTGAAGATAGGTATGAATCTACAATTAATATTAAATCTTCATTTCCTACTCAATTCTTGCACTTTTACTATTGGTTGCATGCCATCTCCATTTTTCTTATTGGCTGCATGCAGATTACATAGGTAGTGCAAAAGATTCAATCTTATCTTTAGGATCCTTCAAGATTCATCCTATGTCAACTTCAAAAATGGTTTACATCTGATTTTGTGAAGGCATAAACTCATATGTTGATTCTATGTTACTTTGCACTTACTAATTACTAATGCTTGACACATATAGGAATTCTATCTTACTCAGCTCTTATAGTAATTATGTTTCACTCAGCATCTATACTCTATTTGACACCTATAATGACTTAGCATCTATAGTTACTCGACACTTAAACTTTTGTCAGCACCTGAAGTTCACTCGACACCTACTATAGCTTGGCTTTTGTATTATACTCGGCATCATCTTGAGAATTTCTTAACTGTGTTGACACTCAAATGTCAAAAACAATCTGAGACCAACAATTGAGAACATGAATGTAGATCACAAGAAAAGTTAAACTTGATAACTAGAATGAAAGATAATGCACCTAACAAAGGTTATTGGTGCAATTAGGATTACAATACATGGTATAGCTTCCAATATTGTCACGAGTATGGTCATATTCAAGAAAATTGAATTAGAACATATTTGAATGGAAATTATAAGAAATGGTTGAATGGAGATATAGTTTATTTTAGTTGTCACAAGGTTACACATATTAGTAAGAATTGTAAGACCTAAGCACCAAAAATATATGATGAAAACATCAAGGGGAAAGGAGAAGTGGATGTTGAACAAACAATGAAGGAGAATAAAACCTTGGAGAAAAAGGTAGAAGCAAGAAGTATTGAAACAAAGGAAGCTAAGATCACCCAATCTAATGGAGAAGGTGAACACACTGTCTCAAATTGATCAAGATATGTATCTAGGGAACTACATAAATGACTTATCTTACATTAGTTCTAAGCATAAATTGTGCCAAAGTTCATATTTGCAAAAGAAAATATGTATTACAATAGACTTATGCAAATAATAGTGTAATGGAATCATTTACATTATTGGTTTTCAAGCATTAGTAATACTATATGTATTGATTGAGCATTGCAATATGGACCAAGTACTTGTAATGAAAGAATTGATGTGTTGGCCAAGTTAGATGGTATTGACCAAGTTCTATAATGGAGATTGAACCAAAAATGTAATGATGACCAAGATAGTTAAAGTCTACTTAATTGACCACACAATATTTATGAGAGCCCTAATTTGAACAAATGAAGGTGTATATCAAAAATTTGAAGGCATTCTTCACACCTTGCATTCATATTCCAAAGCCTAAGTGATTCAAGAAAATTGTGAAGAAGTTTCTAAGGCTATTGAAAGTAGATGTAAAGTTGAAGTGTGATCAAGTATTGAATTTTTAGTTGTGTTAAGTTGTTTAGAAAGAAAAATTTCAAAACCCTAATGCAAAATGGCATTTGGATCATCATAAACAATCAAGAATTAAGGAGAATGGGTAGGAAATGTTCAATTAGTGAAGAGTGACACTTGAACTCCACCTAAATATAATGTTATTCCTAAAATTTCTATGAAAGGAGATTAAATGGGTGCATTATCATCAATATCACTTAGGTTTATTTTGATTCTTGATATAAAAATTTGTTATATGTGCAAAAATGGTGAAGAGCGAGATTAAGAAATTATAGTGGCATACCATAAGTTTTGTGATGGAGTATTAAATAATGAGTTTAAGATTGTTGAGAGGAAATGGTTAATGTGTGCCCTAGATTTTCAAAGAAATTATAAAATTGAATGGATCAAGGATATGATGAGACAAACTCAAGACATGGAGTTATCTCTAGAGAATGGACCAGTCAAAATATTCAAGAATATTATTCATCTTGCTACAAGATACACAACATTTGATAAAAAGTAGCCTATGTGATGATAGAGAAATGACATAGTAGAGTCAAACACCAAGTCTGAGTGGAATGGACGAGGCATATCTAATTCAAATATAATTGTTCCATTGATTGAGTTCACATAGAGAGTGATTACACACAAATTCTACCAGTCAAGGTAGCTGAATAGTGTGCCATGTATTGTTCTAGATTAGGATGTGATAAAAGATCATGAATATGATCTTGTTGATATCCAATTATTGAAATTTCTAGAGTTCCTATTATTGATCAAAAAGGCTAATAATTCAATGTCTAAGTTTGGATCATTGATAATGTGTATACTCGGAGTTATTTTCCTACTATTTGAAATGTTGTGTGGAAATAAGATAAACCTACTACTAGGAAGATAAGTGAGAATATTGAATGTTTTGGATAAAATTTTGAGAATGATTTAGAGGGATATTTTGATGAATTTAAATAAAAAATGAGGAAGAGAACAAGGATTCCTCCATCCTTAGTTGAAAACTATGATAATTATGTGTCTTTTCTAGTAGACACTAACTACACATATGTTTAGATTGTTAAGCCTAGAGTATCATGGCTTAAACCATTTGGATATGGGATTAATATTGAAGATGTGAGTACAAATTTTTTTTACTACTTATGAAAGAATTTGATGCAAAGGTCAAGCACTTTGGATGGTATAAAAAAGAAAACATAAGAATAATAGTGGATATTAAGATTGGTTCTACTGATAAGAAGGAGAAGAAAATGATTGAATACCTAGAAGGAAAACTAGGCACACAAAAAAAAGGTGAAAGACCTTTAATCATTACATAAGGTCTTGGAGAGGATCAAGATAGTGTTTTTGATGCAATGGAAGAGGAAGAAAGTGAAAAAAATTATGGTAAAGCCCTAGAACTTTTCATCCAACCACAAAACAAGGCCAAGAGAGTTGAAATTATAGTACCTAAGGTGAGGAAGAATACAAGGAATGCAACATCTAAACCCCTCTCTCCTCCTACACGACTAAGACCAAGAACTAGAGTAGCAGAAACAACTAGTGTTGAACCACTATTTAAAAAATGTGTTGTATAGATTACAAAAATTGGTGAAGGTTCAAGTGGCCCAAGTGAACTACAGAGAAAATTTTTAGCCACTAAAGGTCAAACAAAGAAGATGATGCATAGAAGACTAAATCTAATGAACTAGGTAATTGCCTAGTCACTATTTATATAAAGCCTAACATCATTGATGAGGTATTTGACAATATTATAAACTCTAAAGGTTTATCAGGTTTCAAATTTATAATACATGGAACATCAACTATTGTTGATAAGACTATGGTAGAAGAATCCATATTAGAGATGATGACTAAGTTAAAATTAACGCATATAGAGATAGGAAGATAGATTCTCGAGGAATTGTATATTATAATTGATTCCAAGTTGAAACAAGAAACAATAACTAAAATACAAATAAGAGAAGAAACATTAGCTAAAATCATTCTTGAGTTAACAAGTAATTGTTGGAGAAGAATAGGAATATATTTTTTCATAAATATAAAGCATTTATGATATTGTAAAATAAATTTGAGGTTATTGTACAACATATTGAACTATTGTGGAAGAGTATTTTTTGACTAACTATAGAAGACACTAACAAGGATGGGAAAGGTAAAGGAGTACAAGAGAGTGAATAGGATGAAGTAACTATTGAAGATACACTAAGTGATAAACAAGACAAAGGTGTGTTGAGATTATAGGGATAGGGCAATGTATCACCTATTTGTTTTGCCACACCTAACACTCCTTTGATATAAAAAATAAAGGATTACCCCAAAATAGGAGAAAAAAAAACTCTAGATATCAATCCTACTACATAGGCTACAACAAGATCCAAGGAGCTAGAAAAAGATGAAGAAGAATCTAAGGCTTCAAATGTACCAACGAAGCAAGATAGAGAATTAGATGTAGATCACTCTATTAAAGGTTATCAAGGACCACAAGTGTTAGGACCTATAGCTAACAAAATCAAAGAGACATAACAAAAAGAAAAGGAGAAATAAGAAGAAGAAGATTAGAACAAAGTTTCATAGATAGAGAAGACTGTCCAAGTTCACAGTCCAACCCAAACAATGCCAGATCCTACATCTCTACAATAGATGCAAGCCCAAACACATCAAAACATGTTAAGTGCTACTATTTCTATCTTTGGTATCGATAAAAAAATTAGAGAAAGTGGTGAAACACCTTCACCAACTCTAGCCCTAGTTGTTCCTAGAAGAAACACTACAAAGAAAGGAAAAAGGAAGAAGAAGAAGAAGAAGATTAGTTTTCCACATAAAGATAATACCATGGATGAAGCTATTGAATTACTTCATTTGGATTTCAAGAATCTCACATTTAAAAAATATTAATCTCACAAGAGATTTTTGTAAAGAATAAAAGATGAGGAGATGAGAAGAGAGAAACAACAAAGGCAAGTATTGTGTAATATCAAAGACATGTGTTTTGATACATTTGATATTTTGAATATTAATGAACATGTCCCTATCATAACTTAGATTAACTTGTTGAGAAAGTCAAAATTGAGAATATAGAAGAAAATGAGAAATTAATAACATTGTAGTATGATAGACATTCTTTGTAAAATGGTAGATTAAATCAATATACTCTTTGGGAGAATGGAGAAAGGAAAATATTGTTACCTTTGGTTGAGTCTCATGATGAGATAAATTGTGATACTGTGAGAATTTGCATGGTTAATGGAAACTGATTTGAAAAAGAAATGAAAAGGATGTAAATTTGTCTTGCTCTAATTCCAAGAAGGCCAAGTTATCATAGTAATGATAGAGAAATGGAGTCCACTGATGATTGAGTGATAGATAGAGGTTGAGTAACAACATAAGCTAGTAGTGTTATTTGAGTACTAGTAGAAATTGAAATCTTGTTGAATGAGTATAAAGAGACTATTGTTGAAGATATACCTAATGGTTTATGAATAGGAAGAGGTATAAACTATCATTGTATGGACTTGATTTATGGACTAGTTTTATGAACAAAGAACCATATAGATCGATACCTACATAAAATGAAGAACCAAAAAGATAAGTTTGATAATTATTGCACAGAGGTTTGATTAGAGAAAGCTTGAGTCCATGTACTGTACCTTCTATATTGGCACCTAAGAATAATGAAGAATGGAGAGTGTGTATTGATTCTAGAGCTATTAACAAGATCACACTAAAATATGTGTTTCCTATGGTGAGGATGGCTAACATAATGGATTGTTTGAGTGGACCAAAGTATTTCACAAAGAATGATTTCAAGAGTGGTTATCATTAGATCAAAAATTAGAGAAGGTGATAAATGGATGACTACACTTTCAAGACAAAATATCATTTATATGAATGGTCTGTTATGCCTTTTGGTCTTACTAATGCTCCTATTACTTTGATGAAGTTGATGAATGAAGTTCCCAAGAGATTCTTGGGTAAGTTTGTGACTTTTTATTTGGATAATATTCATATATTTGGTAAGAATAAGGAAGAAAATGTTGAGCATGTTAAACAAATAATTCAAAGATTGAAAGAGGAGAAGTTGTTGATTAATTTGAAGAAGTTTTCCTTTGTCCAAGAAGAGATTGTATATTTGGGATTTGTGATTTCATCTGATGGTCTAAGAATGGATCCTGAGAAGTTTAAAGCAATTTTGGAATGGCCAACACCTAAGAATGTGGGTGAATTAGATTATTTCATGGTTTGGCTAGTTTCTATAGAATTTTTGCAAAGCATTTCAGTTATATTTGTAAGGATGTGAGACGATATAAAAGGGATTTCAAGTGGACACATGGGTCTAATAAGAATTTTGAGACTTCAAAAAAAAAGGTTGTTGAGTTACCTATACTATCTTTGCATAATTTCCATAAGGTATTTCAAGTTGAGTACGATGCAACTGGCAATGTAATAAGAGCTATATTGAGTCAAGAAGGTGATCCTATTGCTTTCTTTAGTGAGAAGTTGATTTTTTCTAAAAGGAATTATTTTTTGTATGATCAAGGGTTTTATGTTATTGCGATAATAGTACAGAGTTGTGTTACCTTTCAAGCTAACTTATTAGAATGACCAAATTAAAGTACTTCTATCTAATACTATTTTTTTTCAAACACATGTTCTAGATAAATTCATTATATCTAAGTTATATATGGTATCACACTTCTTTAATTGGAAATTTCTATTAAATGCATGTTTTATACTAGTTTGTATCCATTTACTAAGGAAATAAATATATTTCAAAAAAATGATGTTTTAGTAACTCTTACTATTTTTTATGATATTTTAAAATAACATATAAACACCATTTTATAAAGCTCAAAATCAAGAGAATTCTCACATAGATTTTATAGTTTCATAATTAGATATAGTATATTGTAATTGAAAAATTCTACAAGCACATATTGACCACTCAAAAAGATGTCAATTTTGAGAAAGAAAAAAATATTATACCATATAAAAAAAATTAAAAATTTATGTCATTTTAGTGGAGAGAGTCCTCTTCTATAATGTATAATTTTTCTTCAAAGTAGAATAGATTTATTTTCAAAAATGTGGTGGAGAATGAAAATTATTGATTTTGGGTGATTTGAAATTTGAATCATTACAAAAGAGAAAATGTAGGTCTAAATCCATTTTTTATTTTTTATTTTCTAGCTATATATGTTATATATAACATAGTCTAAGATTAAAGGGAAACAAGGTTATTTACATATAGTTTTGTGGTGGGAACTAGATTCCTAATTTTCAACATTTTTTGGCAACTAAGAATTATCTATAAAAATTAGGAAAATATATCAATTCTTATTTCAAATAAATATTAAAAATTAAAATCTTAAAATTTATCCATTTCAACATATTTTATTAGTTTACTTTATTATCAAATTCTAAATAATAATATTAGTTATCTATCATTTATGGTGAGTAGTTATACTTTTGTTAGCCTTTTCCTTTACAAAAGTGTGACATAGGTTTGCGCATTTACCCATTGGTCAAGCCTTGAAGAAGTGATAATGTTATTTGATTCCTAAGGATTTTGTGTTGTATATTGGTCATAAAGATTTATAGTATTTGGGAGGTCATCATAAGTTGAAATAGAGGCATATGAAGTTGGTTGAGCACTTGCATAGTTTCAGATTTTTGAGAGAGCATAAAAGTGGGCTTACTAATCAAGTTGTAGATGCATTAACCAGAAGATGTTTTTTTTTTATCAAGATGAAGGTTGAGGTTCTTGGTTTTGAGATGAAGGATTTGAATGATATTGACCTTGATTTTTTTGACATGTGGAGAGAGTGCGGAGCACCAAACCTATCAAGTCAACTGAGTAATCTTGATGAGTATTTCATTCAAGAAGGTATCTAGTTCAAAGGAATTCATTTGAGTATACCAAGAAGCTCTATGAGAGTTAACTTGATTAAGGAAAGGCAATGTGGTGGTTTGGCTAGACATTTTGGTATTGATAAGACATAGAGTTTTCTTAAGGATACATAATATTGGCCACATATGTATAAGGATATTCACAAGTTTGTAAGGAGTTGCAAAATTGGTCAAGTTGCTAAAGGAGTAAGTCATAATATTGATTTGTATACACCTGTTTTGTTGGAAATCTAATTGAAAATTTTATTATTGAAGCTCAAAGAG
The DNA here is from genome assembly GCA_028749045.1 of Cupressus sempervirens. Lineage (NCBI taxonomy): Eukaryota > Viridiplantae > Streptophyta > Pinopsida > Cupressales > Cupressaceae > Cupressus > Cupressus sempervirens. Next base: position 275,560,664 of record CM053784.1, on the reverse strand, counting down.
GGAGATTATTGTTTAAAGAATGTTTTCAATCATTGTTTTGTCATTGATGTCAAACCTGCTATTTGTAGGAATGATGTTTGCTTATAAGATCCAAGTACTATCAGTTAGTTGATTGATGAAGAGGATTTGATCAACAAGATGTAACAAGAGTACCTAAGGGAAAGGTTGAGCTATGATGTTGTAATGAAGTGTAAGGATTAGTTAAGACAATGGTTCAATGATGTATTGATAACATACCTAAAGATACAGAGGTTGATCACACTTAGAAATATTGGAGGAATAAGTTGTAATAAGGTTGACTACAAAGCTCAAACTAAGATTATTAGTAAGTACTGAGAAAGATAGTTGATGCCGAGAAAATTCTTAGTTGGAGTCGAGTAATAGGAAATTCTAGTGTGTGCTGAGTGATCTTTAGGTGCTGAGTGAAGTTTAAGTGCTAAGCATCAGAAAATCTTAATTGGTGCCGAGTGATCTTCAGGTGCCGAGGATCAGAAAAAATATAGTTGATGCCGAGTAACACAATATGTGATGAGCACCAATATTTCAATAGTGCCAAGCTACTGCATTATTTCAATTGAAAAATATTTTCCAAATCTAAGTTGACAAAGTGGTTACCTTGAATTTTCTAAACTAGTTGGAAGATAAGGATGATTAGCTAGTGGCACAAAATTCTATGTAAACCATTTTTAGACAAATTCAAGAGGATTATTCAAGACATTTCTAGAGGAAACAAAATATGGGTTAGATACAATGAATCCTACCTAATCCATGTGAATTGAAATAAAAAAGAATGGAAAAATCGAGCAAGAAAAGAACTCCAAAACTTCTATTTAAGGAGTCACAGACCAAAGAGCAAATTCTGCTAATGCTACTATTGAAGTACCAAATTTTGAAGTGGTTAGAAGGGTGTCAAGGAGAAGACATCTAGAAGAAGGAAGAGCAGAGAGGCTCTACTTCTACAAGTAGTCAAAGAAGATATGATTGCACTAGTACATTGAGCATGAAGACTCAAGGAGACTAAGATTGAAAGGAGGACAAGTTGTCAAGACTTGCAGTGATTGAAGGCTAGGAAATGGTATGAGCTAAGAAGTGATTTGAGATCTAAAAGTTAAGTTGTATGTTGTAGTCAGGTCAAAAATTTTCTAATACTCTCTAGCAATTGTATTAGATATGAAAATCCTATGGACTTAGGTTGGTTTAATAGCCATTTTTAAATCATTTAACAAGGTGTCATTCCAAGTGAATGTTTTAAAGTCCTCTAACCAAGCCCACTTCTAATGAGGTGGTTAAATCCTCTAACAAGGTAACATTTAATAGTGTGTTGTAAGCCTTTAATAGGGTAGGGCTTTCACAGTGCATCACTTTACAAGAGTGAGAATTGAGTAGCATGCTACTGGTACTTTTTTTCCAGATTGGGTTTCCACATAAATCATTGTGTTATGTGTTGATTTCTTATGTGTTATGCTTGAATGTTGTTTTATAGTAACTTTTTGGTTAGAGAATTTAAAGCTTGGATGAATAAATGGTTGAATGGGCTCACTATACTTAGTGAAAAGTCTGAATAGTACATTTGGACCTTGAATAACTAATTCACCCCCCCTCTTAGTTGTTCTAAAGCATTTCTAACATATTTTTGTTCCTGAGAGACCTTTGATTGACATTCGTATGGATTTTGTTCTTGGATTTCCTAAGACACCAAGAGGGCATGATTCCATATTTATTTTTGTATATAGATTTTAAAACATTTCACCTTTCATACCATGTAAGAAGACATCTAATATTGTGCATATTGTTAAGACATTCTTCAAAGAGATTGTTAGATTGCATGAATTTCTGAGAAGTATTATTTCAGAAAGAGATAGTAAGCTTATTAGTTACTTTTGGAGAACTTTGTTAAAGAAGATAGATATTTAGTTGAAGCTTAGTTCTACATTCCATCCATAGATAGATGGATAGATATTGGTTGTGAATAGAAGCTTCGGTACTTTTTTGAGGTGTTTAGTTAGAGATAACCTAAGTAATTTGGATATGGTATTGGTGCAAGATGAGTTTTTATATAATAATTATGTGAATAGGAGTACAAGAAAAAAACTTTTTGAGATTGTTACTAGAATATAGCCTAGAGGAGCATAAGATTTTAAGGTTGATGCTAGTGAAGAGAAGAAAAGTATTGAACAGGAAAAATTTACTGATTTTATGAACTCTTTGTATGAGGAAGTGAAATTGAGGTTGGAACAAAGTAATCATAAGTATAAGGAGAATGTTGATAAGTCTAGAAGGCATCATGTGTTTGAAGTTGGTGATGAGGTGATGATTCATATAAAGAGAGAAAATTTTTTTGTTGGAACATATAGCAAGATGAAAATAAAGAATTTTGGACTTTGTAGAACCTTGAGGAAATTTGACAATGCTAATGCTTATGAAGTTGAGTTACCTGATGACATAGATATATCTCCTATATTCAATGTTTTTGATTTGTATAAGTATTATGAGTTAGATGATGAATTCATTATACTAGATGATTATCCTAAGAAGAATATTGAAGAGGTTGAACATATATTAGATCAGAGAGTTTTTAAAAGAATAAGAGGAAAAGGTCACTATGAATATTTGGTGAAGTGGAAGAACTGACTAGTTAAAGATGCTACATGGTTTTCTCAGTCTGAGTTGGATTCAACTCAAGTTGTGAAATCTCAATGATTGAGTAGAATAATTTGTTTCAACCTTGAATGTTTTATGTAGGAGCATCTTGGGTTCTCTTGTAATTCTTCTCATGTTGTTCATTGTGCTCATTTTGTAATAATGACTTTAATGTTAGGACCTTATATTGAGATGTTTATAGATTATTCTAAGGCCATCCTTTCTATTATGTAATGATCTAGAATCTTTTGTAATCCATTTTGGCAACTATAATTAGGGGTGTTTAGGTTTAGGTTGAGTTTCACTTAGAGAATGAGAGAAAATGTTCTTGATATAGAGAATTTGAAGCTAGATCATGGATTTTGAGGTTATATTTTGTATTTTGTGATAACCTAAAAGGCCTTACATCTATGTGTGTATGTTGATAATTAGATGAATTGATAAATTGTTTGTTGTTCTCTCTCCTTGGTTCTTTTCTTTGTCTATTTTGTTCCATTATGTTTACTCAGCAAGGTGATTAGATAGTTGGGTGTACCTCTAGCCCTAGCTATTCTTATTGTCCTTACATCAAGAACCCTCACAAGGTAGATCATCAGAAGTGATCAAATTTATAGTCCTAATAGGCTAAATTTGTTACTATAGTAACATATATTTTTGAGTGTCATCCCCACCCTAGTTTTACCTTCACCTTAGAGGGTTTCTAGGTAACTAAAATATCATGTTATGTGTTTACATTTTCATATTGATGGATGTGATACATAGTTAGTCATTTGAAATTTGAAATTATATTATACATAATCTAGATATGAGATGGATAGTATAGTGAATGTTGAAGCTTATGCAATATCAACCCCATAGCTCCCAAGAATCACCTACATGCAATCACCTATTACAGAAGAGAGAAGAAAAAAGCTATAGAGGTAGAAATTGCTAGATCTGTAGACAAGACATCCTTGATGAGAAAAATAGAAGATTTCTATAATCAATAATGAATTAATCTTGGTTCTCAATGAATTTTTATAATAATAGATCATCCCTATAAAGGAGATTAAAACCCTAAAAATGTCTAACCTAGGTTGCATCATAATAATTAAGAAAAGAAATTAATTATTAGATTCCTAAATTTTAGCTTAATATACTAGAGTTAATTAGGAAACATCTAATTACTCTAAAACCCCCTTAAGGTAAACTTAGGGAGTAGCTAAAAAACTAGAAACTGCTGCTAAAAGTAGAATTGGGCCTTGACAAACAAGGCCTGATGTGGTACCCAAGCACAACCAAATCTCTAAAATGAGGAAAAATATAGAAAAACACATGGGGAAAACTCTACTCCAAAAAGAGATGGAAATAATGCTGAAAGAAACTAGTGAAGGACTGAAGTAGCCTCCAAACTAGGGAATGTCCCATAAGATAGGAACAAAAGATGATCATGAAGAACCACCACTAAAATGGAACTTGAGCAAGTAGAGAAGACTGTAATCTACATGGAAATAGGAGGCCCACAAAGGTAAACAAATAAACTCAAAAATATAGATGGCATGAAACACCAAAGCCTGAAGAGTTGATCAATTGAGCTAAGGAAGCATGAGAAACAACATAAGAACCCCCCTAATGTAGACAAGGGTGAGGTGACAAGCAACTGGAAAAGTGGGCCAGAAGAACTAAATGTTAAGGAACCATGATCAAGATGCACAAAAGAGTATATATTTATGTACTAAGGTGCTCAATCTCAGACATGAGTTGAGGCTAATGTCTCAGAAGGGACACTTACTAGACAAAGGAAGATAGCAAAAAAACAAAAAATATGAAGCCCTCATGGTACTTTAATCATGACTAGTGCATGTACATTAAAGGCACAAGATATGATGAATTCCAAGAATATAATATTCTCCATGAGTGTCCTCAGATGATACTGCTCAAATAAAAAGGCAAAAAAGATAGACAACTAAAATGAAAATATAGATGTAGTATGACACTTTATCAAGTAGTATATTTCTAAGAATGCATACAAAAGATGTCTAAATAGATCAAAAGAGACATAAGACAAATAAAATATATAGTATAAGTCATGGAAAATTATCTAAAGAAAATAAATTGATCCTAGGACCTAAAACAACCAAGTTATCAACCAAAATGAAAAAGTATAGAAGATTGAATAGAATGTGCCTAGAGAAAAATTTGGAAAAACAACTAGCATCACTTAAAAGAGCTTAGAAAGACCTTTCCAATTATATAAAGGTTTCCCAAATCAAAGATCAAATGCTCAAGATATGTCTACCAAAGTGCAAAAAGAAACTCTAGATTTTGACAAATAAAAACCATCAAAATGACATCAAAACTAAAAACTAATTGTACCCTAACTCAAACTCTAAACATAATCTTACCCTAACTTGAAAATTCCAACCCTAGAGTTCCATAATTGAAACCCTAATCTACCTTAGAACTACAACCATAATCTAACTAGATAACCCTAACCTAACCCTAACAATAACTAAAACCATAATATAAACCTAACTCAAACCCAAACCCTAATTTAAGACTAGTCCTAACTAAGGTTACCCTAATCTAACCCTAGAACTATACCTATAATCTAACACTAACTTGAAAACCTCTAACTTTCCCTAGAATCTAACCATAACCTTAATCTAAACCTAATTGAAACCCTAATCTAACCATAATGCTAGAATTCAAATCCTAATCTTTAACCCTTCCCCTAACTCAAACCCTAATCTAACCCTTTAACTCAAATTGAAACTCTAATCTAAATCAAACCATAATCTAATCCTTATTAAAAACTTAAATTATAATCTATCACAAACCGTAATCTAATCCAAACAAAAAACTCAAACCCTAATCTAACTCAAACCCTAATTTAATCATGACTAAAAACTCAAACCCCAACTAAAAACTCAAACACTAATTATACCCTAATCTAACTCAAACCCTAATCTAAATAAAATCATAATCAAAGCCTAATCTAACTCACACTATAACTCAAACCCTAATATAATCCTAACTAAAAACTCAAACCCTAATCTAAATGAAACCCTAATCATGAACCCTAATCTAACTCAAACCCTAATCTAATTGTACAAACCCTAGAAATAAAACCCTAATCTAACTCAAAACCTAATCTAATCATAACTTTAGAAATTAAACCCTAACCAAATCTTAACCAAACCCTAACACTAACCCTAATCAAACCCTAATATAACTCAAACCCTAATCTAATCCTAACTAAAAACTCAAACTTTAACTCAAACTTTAACTCTCATGTACATGATATATTGATGTGTAGATTAGATGTTGTATGATTACATATGTTTTAAATAAAAATTTGTGTACTAGACTACATGTATATGTATATGTGTATTTACAATATATATTAGCTCCATCATTATAAATATGACCTCACACATTCAACCTACTTATTATGTTGAGGGTGATGAGGCTCCTATTGTGACTCCTCCTATTGTAGCTCTTGTTGCAACTCCTATTGTGGCTCCTGTTGTGGTTCCTACTACGACTCCTACTGCAATTCCTATTGTGGCTCTTGCTATGACTTGTAGTGTAGTTTGTGGTGTTGTTCATTGTTAAACTCATGGTGGGTCTCATCCTATAGCTCATGGAGGGGCTCATAGTGGGGCTCATATTGTGTCTCCTAGTATGGCTCCTTCTATAGGTTCTAGAGTGGCTCTTGCTGGAGGTCCTAGTGTAATCCTTGCTATAGGTCCTACTATGGCTCTTGCTACACCACCTCCACATATTTATATCGATGCATTATTTTCATTTATAGAGTAGGAGGTTATTAGAGTAGAGCAATCTATAGTATCCTCTAATGATAGTTTATTAGAGACATATGTGCAACCATATGTAGGAGTTTAAGGATCTCACTGCTAGATTTAGATCTCATCATTCATTTACCCCTCATGTATTAGCTACCATATCTAGGGATCTTAGAGGTAAGATTTTAGGAGATGCATATATTTATGGCATTAAGAGGGTGGCCCCCAAAGATGTCTTTAAATGAGATTTATTTCTATCATATGAGGGTATGCAAGGTAGGGTGAGAGGCTATCAAGTGGCACAATGTAGAGATCCTATTATCACTAGTATCATTTGTCCTTATTTTTTAACCACAAATGGTCATTATCCTACTAACGATCATATACCTCTTTATTTTGCACAACAGTTGTACATTGAGTTTTGCATGGGGCTCAACTTCAACTACTTAGATATTCTAGATTATTATGGATAGGGGTGTGGTCAAATCATAGATTGTGACCAGTATCATAGTGTATAGTGTTTTCCACCTCTAAAAGTGAGATAGTTCATTGGACAATGACATCCTCTAGTGATTCCAACACTAGCACCTATTGCAGATAGAGATGGCATTGCTTCCCAAAGGGGAACAATTGATAGTATTAAACACATTGCATCTATGGCTACTAGTATCATATCTAACTCTCTTGGTTGCTATATTTACACTTGACAGAGTCATCCAGGAAGACCATCCTTAGAGGCATCAAGTAGCACTTTAGGCACCTCCCCTTGTGAGGCATATAGAGCTACTAGACTACTAATGCCAGGAAATGTTTGTGCTCTTTCTGGACAACACAAACATATGGATTTAGCATCATATTTTTTGGAGGATCTATTGCAAAGTATCAGTTATATTTCTAATATGCAGGTGATACCCATTCACTTGGCGATGGATGCCATTAGACATTATTAAAGCCCTATAATTCCACATGTATAGACCACACCAGTGATAGTCACTACACAACATAGCTCATAGCATTTTGTACTAGGCTCACAACACTCTACAGATAACTTAGGCATATGTTGGTGTATTAAGACAAGATGTTAACACTAGAGGTGCATCAATAGATGATATAATGGAGTTAGATGATCATTGTCCACCTTCTAAGACCTAGGTACATATATATAATATTTTTAACTTTCAATATATAAAATTAAAAAATTTAGTTCCAATAGATATTTAAAAGTTATAATAAATTGTGTAAGCATAGGCCATTGAGCACATGATTAAATCTAGTGTTGGGTCAGTGCATGTACATAAGAGAGAGGATTTTACTGAAACACCCAGTAGTGCTCAGGTACAAGTTTTAAATATTTTGTAAAGTTATTTATGTTTCAAATTATATGCACTCATATTCATGTACACATGTTTATATACATTTTTGTGTGTGTGTGTGTGTGTTTAGATAAGGATAGCAACCACTCCTCTTCCGTTGTTCTTTGCCCTCCTCCTAGATCTTTAGGGAAATAATCTTGGATCAACAACACATATACTCAGAGGGAGACCACCTACTCCCCCTTTCCCTCTGCAACATAATCCCATAGTAGGAGGGATTTTACTATCACTATGCCTTAGGAGCCTAGTGTGAGTGATATGATTTGGGCCACCGTCGCAAAGGAAGGGAGGGGGATGGGGCTAGGGAATGACATAATCATGGTTCAGGGAAAGGATTTCCATAGCCATAGCCCTAGAATTACATAAAATAGTAGGGCAAGATAAAGAAGCTTGCTCTAAAATCTACCTACCTAGAGACCTACTCTCATAGAATCATAGAAACCCCAGGCTAGAGAGACTTTGGGGGAGTCAATTGCTATCCTACTAAGTAAAAGCTTCCATGTTTAGTGAAGGTTAGTCCTTAGGAAGGTATCTCTAGAGGGTAAGGATGGTCAGTTAGGCCTTCTAGCTCTTGCCTCCTAGGTGGAGGCCCTTTATCAATCAAGTGGCCCTAACTAGGGGCACTAACTATGGGCTTGCATTAATGCCTATAGAAACAATGGGGATGCTTGCTTATACTAGCTTGCTACCCTAGTTCTAATGTATATATATTTGTAGGGCTTAGTTGTTGTGCCTTAACCACATGATGTATAGGAGACTCGATTAGAGGGTCATTCGGTTCATATGCATCTTGAGGGGTCCCTCTAGTAGTAGATTTATATATATTTTGATGCATTTATATATTGGAGACTTTGTATATTCTAGAGACTTATGTATATATTTGTATTTTAGTACCTTGATGGCATTGTAAATTTCACTATTTATTTTACTATTTAGTACTTCAATAGTTGGATGGCATGTATTTGACTTTTTATATTTTACTACATAAATGTTTATTTGAGACTTACAATTTGCATATGTATGCATTTCATAGAGATGTTAGATGTAGATTTTCATTCTTAAGACATACATGTATGTGTATATTTTTATATTTTAGTAGAACATTCTTCATGAATAAGATTATAGATTTTAAACTTTAGATTTGTTTGTGATCATTATAAAATAATCAAATTAACTTCTCTTTACCTACTTCAATAGTTAAATATGAAGAAGTTCCAAATTGATCTATGAACCTAGTTTATAATTTTGTAAAATAATAATAATATAGGGTGATTGAATTGAATTAATATAGGTGCTTAAAACTACTAAATTAACACAAATGATTTAGATTACAAATTTGAAACATTATATTTATTTGTAATCATTATAAAATAATCAATTAGTAGAACTAAAGATACATATTTGGTAAATCAATTAGTAGGGCTAAAAATACAAATTTGTTAAATCAATTAGTATGAGTAAAGATACTATCTATTAAATCAATTAGTAGGGCTAAAGATAAATATTTGTTCTATGCCCAGATAGAAATATGCTAACTAGGTAAGCCAATACATTATTTTGAAAAACTTTTACAAAATATAATATTATTAACAACCTTCATCCATGGTAATTAATATTATTAAATTGTATACATTTAAAAACACATTAATAAACTAATAACCTAAGAGTATGATCCTACAATAAACTAGCAATAATATATAGTTTTTTAATAAACTAATGATAACTAAGACTATGATCCTATAATTAAAAACACATAATGAGATGAAATTTAATACTTTGAAAAGAATTTGATAAAAGAATGCTAACATATTAAATTATCTTTGATACATATCTATCTAATGATTGTGCAAATTCCAACTAATTTGTATTGCCTATTTAGATCAAGTTGGTTGGATACAATTGATTAATTATGTGTTGTCTTTGATGTTACACAAATGTCATATCAGTTGATAGTCAATGCATGTTGAGCTCACTTGGTCAGTGAAGATAGTTACCCTTGTCTACTAAGCATTCCTATTTAGAAGACAATGTCTACCGAGTTCACTCAAGTGTTGAAGAAATTCATCCAAGAAAAAAGTGTTAATCGAGCTCACTCAGTTAATGAAGAGATAAGTTGAATAGAGTTAGTTTTCACCAAGTTCACTTGGCTAACAAAGGATTTTTGCAAGTTTGTAGTATTAACCAAGCTTCTGTTGGTTAACATAGGAAATCACTTTAGAATTAGTCTCTACCAAGTTGGGTTGGTTAACGAAGGATTTTCTTATTTTTGCATGTGAAGCTTAATTGTTTTATCTATTGATTCCAACCAATTATGGTAATGAATAATAGTCATTCTAATTTGTACTTGAGCTAACTTGACAATTTGGAAGGTATAAGTAAAAGGTCAATTATACTTGACAATGATGTATAGAATTGAAAGGGATGAAAGGAGGACATAGATTTGAAGGATAAGCAGTATATCCTTGTGCTGCAAAAAAGCCATATTTGATCAGGAAGGATTAATTACAAGCTAGAACAGAGATCTATAATCAGCAATTCAATTGCATCTAAATGAGGTCAATTCATTGTTACTCTCTAACCATTGTAGCAATGATCTAAATCTCTTAATAGAGTTGGTTTAAGAGCCATTGGTAAATCCTCCAAAAAGGTGAAAATTCTATTGAATTGTTTCAAGACCTCTAACAAGTCCACTCCTAACAAGGTGATTAAATCCTTTAATAGGGTCACACCTAACAGTGTGTTTTGTAACCTCTAACAGGATTGGGTCTATTGGCACTCAAAATTGTAGCCCAAATTTTGAGCACCATTGAGTGTTTGAGCCCTATAAATACTTTTAAGTGCCTATATACTCGGTTGTCATTCTGAGGCCTAGATGGTCTTTGAGTGGCTTAACACCTTCCATTTGACATGTGCACATGATCCACAATGTTATTTTTCCATCCCAAATCATTTTACGAAATTCCATTTTGAGCTAGTGACAAAATTTGCAATTCTGCCCAAGTGTCAAATAGCGACCAGAGGCCCAGTTTGAATTTGAATATTTTTTACCCAATAATGTTTCATGACCTACTACTTTGGGGATGTTTAGTATGCATATCAAACAACCTATGTTCCAGGTTTCAAGTCATTTCAAATCTATTTGACTAGGTTTTGCACCCCCCAAAGTTGGTCATTTATTGTTTTGTGCATTTGTCTAGTTGTTCACAATTCTAGGAAGCCCTATTCGACCAATCATATATTTGACCCAGTTGACCCAAATGAAAAAATTATTTTGACATTGTGTTCTAGGGGTCAGACACTTCATATGTTCCAATTTTGAGATCATGACAAATCCATTTTATCAGTTTGCTAACATGATCAAAAACTTAGTTTATATTGTTTTTTTACAGCTAAGGTATCCTGATTGATCCGTACCCCTGTTCGACACATTATAACTTTGATCCTGTGATTGGTGAGCCTAAATGGATTATATCATTGTGTTTTCTCCTAAAAATCCTTGAAGTATACCAATTCCCAAGTCATGAAAAATCCATTTGCATACTTTCATATGTCTTTACATTTGCCAAAAATTACTTTTTGACACATTTCCTAGTTAAAATTTCCAAGTGCCTATTTTAGGAAATTCCTCAAATGCATCCTTTGATTCGCCATGAGCCCAAACCATAGAATTATATTCTCTTCATGGCAAAGAACTTATATCCTAGTTTTTAGAACCCCAAGTGATCAATAACCCAGTTTTATAATGCCAAACCCGAGCCCAATTTATGTTTTCTAACATTGTTTGCCTACAAGATATTTGAAGTATGGATGTTCGGCAATTAAAATCTTTTGACTGGGCATTCATCGTGGGTTGAGAATTTGAAATATGGTAGAGTGTGTAGGATTGAATGCTCATGCCAATTTTCATGGTCTGGTTACTAGATTGAGTTAGTTTTTAAGGCTGGCTGGCAGGCCTCCAGACACAAATTTACAATTTTCAGATTTGATTAAAAAATTCTCAAATATAGAGAGGGATTCAAATGAAGACAAATTGGGGTAAATGGAGACACATCATGAAGGAAATATGAATCAAGGAAGGCAAAACATTTTTTATAAATTTTATTGCATTATGAATTATAAGAGGCAAATTGATTAAAAAGCTCATGCTAATTTTGAAAAAGGAAAATCAAAGCATATAGAGCTATTCTTCTTCTTATGCTCGAACAACAGGTGGAGTGTTAAGATTTTTTAATCAAGAATTAGATGTTCCATGGATATAAGAGAGCACTAGAGAATGGCTAAAAGTTTGACCTTGGGAAATTGTTTAAACACTTGTAAGGGAGATGCCATATGAAAATAAGGTAGCAAATGAAGGAGAATGTTGTAACCGGCTAACAAGATAGAGCATTCCATGAAAAATGATTTGGCTGCTAATTAGGATATAGTGGGAGTAAGATTGTATTATAAGTTTGCTAAGTTTTTCATTTTTCTTAAATACTTGAGGCAGATAAAATAGGTTGCAGCAAGAGTAGACCAAGAAAAAGTTCAAAGCAACTCAGACCAATCATAAAGAGTACAATAGAAAGAATCCACAGAGGAAGGAGAAATCCACATTTTTAGTAGAATGTATAGATTTTCTGGTGAAACAAAGCTCAAGGAAGCATGTATCCATGTTTTTAAAGCCCATGGCTTCCTCCAACAATAGTATCACATTTTTTAGAAGGGGGGAGCTTCATTTTATATGACCATATGCATAAGAAACAATCAACAGGCAGGGATATTTACATAAAAATGAAGCTCCATTGTGGAGCTATCAATCACAAGGTCAAAGTTCCATGTAAGAACTCATGCTAAAGGAGGTGGAACAGCTCACACATATGCAGTAGAATAAATCAACATCTATAGGGCAGAGGGAAAATTAAAATGAATTGTCCCACATTGCTTGTACAAGGGGAGTTTTTATTATTTGAACACTAAAGCACACTGAAGTAAAGTGTCTAAAAGAAAAAGGCTTTTGAAGCCTCAACCACGTGCGTGGGTCCCAGCCGACTATAGGAAAGAGGACCAAAATTTTGATCGGACATGCAGACCAAGATGATAACATACATAGAATGAAGGCGACCGAAAAATTCAAAAATCTGGCACCTCGCTACTTCGCTAGCTGAGAAATCTCAGAAAGTTCGGCTAGCAACATAGCAAGGTCGCTGGAAAACTCTAAAATTCGGCGAGATTCAAAATGTTAAGTGGGTTTCGCTTGTAATATGAGAAACGAATCAAATCGTGCCAAGTGGTAGTGAGTAGGAGGTGATATGACGAGTTTAGACCAATTGGAATGAGATCTTGACACATGGAAAATTGTGTGAATGTTGTTATCTTGTCAAGCGAAGATGCTCACTAGTTAGCCATAGTGAGATAGAGATGCTGATGTGGCAGTGATGTGGAGTTCCTAACCAACCACAAGGTGCCACATGGCATAGATTCTGAGGCAGGTTGTGATGTGGTGAGCAGGTCTAGAGATGCACCAGATCATGCCACATGGAAAATCTGACGGTTCTCATTAACTTGCTATAAGAAAGATGCAAGGAAGATAACATCACGAAGTAGCGAGAAGATGACACATGGTGCTGACAAGGATGTCCAGTCAGAATGTGACACATGGCCCTACTTAGGTTCGAGCCAATCAAAAGATGACATGTGTCAAGCATGGTCAAACCAAGTTTGACCCGAATGGAACACAACTGGGAATTTTCAAAGGTTTTAAAATTTTAATTTTTTAAATGTTTCTCCTCAAGATCACATGCACAGGTCAGTTTTTAAATAAAACTGGAAATTATTTATATAGTTCAAACTATATAAAGGAATAAATTTTTGAAATTTTTTAATGCAATGGAAACCAAGAATGAAGACTTGATTTTCAAAAGGACATATCTAGGGCATTTTTTTGTCAAAAATGGGCACTTCAATATACTGTTGGAACTAGGAGAATCCAAATTTTCCATTTTTCATGTTGGTTTTTGCACAAGTGTTAACCAATTTGAGCTATAAGCTAGTTTGTGATTTCTAGGGCATTGGTAGCAGAACATGCATTTTTTATCATGGAGCATCAAAATTGGTTAGAGGATAGTTCTAAGGGCTTGTTGAGATCTGAATATGAAGAAAATCATCCTTAAACCATTTTCTTGCATTCTAGAGGTTACACTTCAACTAATTTTCACTTTTTACCATGAATTCATTTTAATATCAGAATCAGTTATGATCTTTCATCATTACATCTCAGAGATTTTTGATGCCTCTGAAAGAAAATTGAAAAGGGATTTGATATGCAGTTAAAGAGAGAGGATAAAAAGAGGTTTTTCATCTTCTTGGGAAGGATTTTTGAGTGGACACATGTCATCTTTACAACAGATATGAGTTTTCACTTCCTGCTATATTATTCCCTTTCTTTCTCATTCCATTTTTTGTGACTGAGAAACTGGTAGGTTCTAGTTCTGGGGAGAAAATTTTCACATTACTATGAGACCATATTCTGGTTCTAGTTTTGATGTGCTTCCTTAACTATGATACCATTCTTTAGCATAATTCTTTCATGTGGATAGCAGTAGTGCAGATAATACAGGAAGTTCTGATATGTTAGGTATTTTTCATGTTTTAATTTTATGCATCTGAATGTATAGTTTCAAGGAAATGAATACATATGAGTAGCAATTTCACTAGTTTCATTCTAGTTCTTGTCTCCTATCTCAGTAATCTATAAGTCTTATGTGGTCTTGGAACAAAGATCTAAGATCCATTTGCATCCCCTTCAGGTTGTATGTTTGATGTATTTTTTTGTTGGACCAAAGGGCCAAGTAAATGCTTGATATGTTTAAACAAGGTTACTGGTTATTTGCTAAGGATATTTTGTGAGAATGAGACCTAAATGAACACTGATGTCTGAATCACAAGGTGGTTAGATAGATCTGATGTCTGGGTAAATGAAATATGTCCTGATGTCATAGATGTATGTTTTGAATTCATGGAATTTCCCAATGGATTAGGAATTTATCAGTTATAGGATCAGTTGTTATGTTGTTGCATATTTGAGGTTGTGTTGAATCAACATCATTAATCAAACATTTTCCCTTTTATGTTGAAAGCTGTTCAATTTTAACCCGCACTTAGCTTGCTAATTTCATAAGTTATGTTCTTAGCTATTTCATGCTTGTGATTCCTGGTTAAGTATAGAAGATTTAGGGGTTTTTATCTTCTTTGCATTAGATTTAGTGTATGCTCTGATAATTGGTACCATATAAAGAATCTATAGGTATACCCACCTAGGTTTTGCAGAGCTTGAAGTGCAAAAGGAGTGTAGCCTTATAGTTGGCCCAGGTTCTTGGTGAAGTGTGTCCATTATTGGAGATATCTTCCCATAGATGCATTCTTGCCTTGCATACTTGGTTGTTTAAACACTGTTAAATCAGGAGCCAACAAGGTCCTAATAGGGCTCACTTTAAAAGAGTAAAAAATAGAAACTAGTTACAACTGGTGATTTTTTCCAAATTGGGTTTTCACATTAAATCTTGGTGTCATATGTGTTCATTTTATTGCTTCCATGCTTGCAATTAAGATTAAGTAATCATTGATAATATCTTAAGGTCTGCAAAGATAACACATTCAACATTTACTAAATTACAATATTTTATGTATGTTTACTGAGCATAAATAGTATTCAGTTTTAGTTTATCATTTGTATTGATGTCTAAGGGATCTAGGATTTATTTTAGTAGTAACTGATTCACCCCTCCCCTCTTAGTTACTCCTCCTATATTTCCAATAGTTATTATTATTCATCCATGGTAATTATTATTATTAAAATGTATACATTTAAAACACATTAATAAATGAATAAACTAAGAGTATGATCCTACAATAAACTAAAATTAATATATAGTTTTTTAATAAACTAATGATAATGTAATTTTTAGTTTAGGATGGTAATTAATATTATTAAAATGACACATTTATAAATTCCAATTATTCATTAGTTTCATACTAATGAATCCTAAGATGGTAATTTCATCTCATTATGTGTTTTTAATTCTAATTAATATATTGCACATAAGGAACTAATAAGATACCATAATAAAGTCTAAATTTTGCTAAATAAACTCATGATAACATAATCTTGTTATTATGGTAATTTCGTCTCATTATATATCAAGGTAAACAACTTTAAATTAATTCAAATTATTATAAAATAAATCTTAAGAAGACGTAATATCTATTTAAGATAATATTATTAAATTCATATGATGCAGGAGCATCTAGAGGTATAAGGGCAATCCTATGTCACCCAGAAAAAATATACTTAGATTTAGTTTCTATTTCATGTGTTTTCATTTTTGGATACCCATTTGGGTCAAATAAAGGTTCCAACTCTCACAGTTCCACTATCAATGTTCGTGCAAATCCTGAAAAAATAGGAGAATGTAATTGAGCCATCATTTTGGTGAATTAGGAGGTGTAAATTGGCCAAATGAATGTAATTGTAATTTAGAGCATTCCAAAAAAGGAATCAGGTCAAAAGGCCCCACGGTTTGAAATTTATTGCAATTTTTCGGGTTTTGGAGACCTCCTAAGAATGCTTCAAAGTCAGGTTAGGGGCATTAAATGACCTTGAAAAGGACTAAAAAATGGAGGACAAGTGAAGTTGGTCCATAGGGCTATAGAGCACTTCAAGAGCTTTCCAAAAATATAAATGGTTTGTCAATCGGAGCTACAGTTCAAAAGTTATCCCTCCTGGAAGTTTGGTTACCATTTTTGGATTTTTCTAGATTTGCGTCGACTTCTAACGTAGCTTCTAGAACCTTCTATTTGGTCAGTGGATGCCTACTAGCACTTTCTATAATGTACTCCTAGTCCTTAACCCTCTGGAGTCTATTTAAGGAGATTTTTGGCATTGTAAAAGGCAGTTCGGAGTGGATTTTGAGAGAAGGTACTGAAAGGAGAAATTATCTCTAGATTTATGCTATTGTAAGCCCTTAGGGCATGTTTTGAAGTTTATTTTCTCTTTATTGTTTGTACTAGCTTATTTTCTCAGTTAATATAATTTCACCTTTTTCTGTTGTGTCCATTCGATTCTTGGGTTGTGTCCCCATCAAGTGGTATCAGAGCTAGTTTTCCTAAGTGTGTAGACAGAGCACCGACTGTGAGGTAGTTTGCACCAGGACTGTGTGGTTGTGGGTTTGAGTTAAAAGATGCCTCCATGAAGAGAGCATGGTGGAAGGGCCAGAGTCATTAATATTGAGGAGGTTAGAGCCCTCCAAAGGCATGTACAATCATTGCAGGAGGAGCTCCATAGAGGAGCAACTGTGGCTGCAGGTGATGAAAGTGAAGATGACAACGAAGAATATGAAATGGGACTTGAAGGGGAATTTGATGGGGAAGTTCTGAATCATGTAGAGGAAAGGATTTTTAGGGCCATTACTAAGTTTGGGAAAAGACCTAAAAATGAAGTGGGTGTATTTTCAAGAAATTTGAAACTAGATGAGTTGATCGATTGGATCAATGAACTAGAAGAATACTTTGAGTATGAGGATATCAGGGACCTAGATAGGGTTAAGTTTGCAAAGGCCAAACTGAAAGGCCATGCCAAAATCTAGTGGCAAGAGGTCCAATTGGAAAGAAATAGAAGAGGAAAGGAGAAGATCACAAGGTGGGATCGCATGGTGGACAAATTGAAGAAGCATAAGGATAAGGTTGCTTGTTATATCAGTGGGTTGCGACCTAGCATCCAGGAGGAATTAAGTCTGGTAAGAATGACCAACGTTGAAGAGGCATACCAGTTTTCCCTATGAGTTGAAAAGAAGCTAAATAAAAGGTTTGAAGGAAGATAAAGAGGGTGTGGTCAAGGAGGATGGGGAAGCGGTAGATCATCTAGAGGCCGCAATGAAACCCAAAAGAAAAATGAAGATGTGGGTACTAGTAGGAACCAGAGGAATGAGGGTTTCAACCACTCCCATGATCAAGACTTTGGAAATCAGAGAGGAAGAGGTAGAGGATGTGGACAAGGAAGAGGAGGCTTCTGTGGTACCTATTTCCATTGCAATGAAGAAGGTCATCGTACCTTTGAATGCCCTCAATGACAAGGAAGGACAGATAGGAGAGCTGAGGACCAAGCTAGGGTTGCTCATATGGATGAGGATGCACAATCATCACATTTAGAGGATGCAGAAAGAGGAGAGACCTTGGTAAATGAAAGAGTCCTACTAAGTGGTGAGATTGAACTAGGACAACAGAGGAGTCTGTTCCATACCAGATGCAAGTGTGAGGATAAATGTTGTGACGTGATCATTGATGGTGGTAGCACTGATAACTTGGTATCAAAAGAGATGGTCTCTAAGCTGAAGCTCAAGAGGGAGAAACATCCCCAGCCCTATCAGATTGCTTGGGTAAAAGATGATCATAAGGTCCTAGTAAGTGAACAATGTTTAGTGAAATTCAAAAATGGGAATTACCATGATGAAGTTATCTATGATGTTATTTTGATGGATGTTTGCCATCTATTTTTGGGTAGACCATGGTAGTTTGATAGACATGCAGTACATGATGGTCATGCAAACACATACTCTCTGACAAAGGATGGAGTTTTCCACAAATTGAAGCCCATGAAAAGATGAAAAGAAGTTTTTAGATGGCATGAAACATCAGCATATGTGCTATGCTTTGATTCATAGGAAAGATAAAGAAGGTAGTTGTGAAATACCATTTGAAGTTTTAGATTTACTAGGGGAATTTTGAGATATTATCTTTGATAATGTTCTAGATGGATTGCCACCAGTAAGGCAAATTAGTCATCAGATAGATCTAATTCCAAGAGCTAGTTTTCCTAACAAGGCTGCTCACATGATGACTCCTACTAAAACAAAGGAGCTAAATAGATAGGTTCAGGAGTTGTTGAGGAAGGGCTTGATTCGAGAGAGCCTGAGTCCATGTGCAGTACCTGTAGTACTCGCACCAAAGAAGGATGGAGAGTGGAGGATGTGTATAGATTATTGAGCTATAAATAGGATAACCATCAAGTACTAGTTTCCTTTGCCAAGGATGGATGATCTTATGGACTGCTTGAGTGGAGCTCAGTACTTCAAAAAGATAGATCTGAAGAGTGGTTATCATCAGATACAGATTCGAGAAGGAGATGAGTGGAAAATAGCCTTCAAGACCAAGGAGGGTCTTTATGAGTGGTTAGTCATGCCCTTTGGATTGACGAACGCCCCAAGCACCTTCATGCAGCTCAGAATGAGGTACTTAAGAAGTTCTTGGGAAAATTTGTTATTGTTTATTTGGATGATACTTTAATTTTCAGCAACACTTTGGAAGAACATTTACTGCATGTTCGTAGTGTCCTTGAAAGGCTAAGGGAAGAGAAACTATTAATTAATCTGAAGAAGTGTATCTTTGCAAAAAGGGAGTTAGTATATTTGGGGTTTGTTATATCACCTGAAGGTCTCAAAATGGATCCTGAGAAGGTAAAAGCCATCTTGGAATGGCCTACTCCAAGATCTGCTATTGGGGTAAGATCATTTCATGGTCTGGTTAGTTTTTACAAGAAGTTTATTAAGAATTTCAGTGGCATATGTGCACCCCTAACTGATACAATAAAAAGGGATAGAAAAGAGTTCAAATGGACTGCAACAGCTATGAGAAGTTTTGAAATGCTAAAGAAGAAGGTGACAGAATAGCCTATGTTGGTACTTCCAGATTTTAGAAAGGTTTTCCAGGTGGATTGTGATGCTAGTGGCACCTCTATTGGGGCTGTATTAAGCCAAGAAGGTAAGCCTATTGCATATTTTAGTGAAAAATTGAATGATGCAAAGAAGAAGTATTCTGTTTATGATCAAGAGTTCTATGCAATAGTTTAGGCCTTAAAGAAATGGAGCCATTATTTATTTCCAAAGGAATTTTTTTTGTATACTGATCATCAGGCATTACAGTACCTAAATAGCCAAGGTAAATTGAATCAGAGGCATATGAAGTGGGTAGAGTTCTTGCAGAGTTATACATTTGTGTTGAAGCATAGAAGTGGAAAATCTAACATGGTTGCAGATGTACTAAGTAGGAGATAGTTGTTGCTTACAGTAATGTAGGTTGAAGTAGTTGGGTTTGATGAACTCAAGAATTTGTACCCCAAGGATCCTGATTTTGCTGAAGCATGGAAAGCTTGTAAAGAACCTATTGTTGTAGATAGAACCAAGTGGTTAGACTATTATGTTCAGGATGGCATGTTGTTCAAGGGTTGTCAATTGTGCATTCCAAGGAGTTCCATGAGGGAAAATCTGATTAAGGAGAAATATAGTGGAGGGATGGCATGACATTTTGGTCGAGATAAGACCATTTCCATTCTTAGAGAACATTATTTTTGGCCTCAAATTTCATAGGATATGAAGAAGTTTGTACACAGTTTCCAGGTTTGTCAAGTTGCCAAGGGGTTTAGTCACAATACTGGCCTATATCAGCCATTGCCTATTCCATCAAGGCCATGGGAGGACATAAGTATGGATTTTGTTCTTGGATTGCCAAGGAAACAAAGGGGTAATGACTAAGTATTTGTGGTGGTTGATAGGTTCTCCAAAATGGCACATTTCATTCCATGCCACAAAACTCATGATGTTGTCCATATTGCAGACTTGTTTTTCAAAGAGGTGGTAAGATTACATGGCCTTCCAAGGAGTATAGTTTCTGATAGAGATACTAAATTTGTGGGATATTTTTGGAGGACATTATGGAAAAAGTTAAGAACTGACTTGAAATTCAGCTCCATGCATCACCCACAAACTGAGGGCCAAACAGAAGTGGTAAACAGAAGTCTGGGCAATTTGCTGAGATGTTTAGTTGGGGATAAGCCCAAGGGATGGGATTTGATTCTACCACAGGCTGAGTTTTCTTATAATAACTCTGTAAATAGGAGTGCTGGAAAATCACCATTCCAAATTGTATATGGGAGTAGCCCAAGGACTACGCCAGAGCTGAGGAAGATAGAACAAGGGGAGAGGACAAGTGTTGAAGCTAAAGAATTCTCTGAACATATCAAGCATCTACATGAGGAGGTTCAAGGACACATTACCAAGATGAATCAAGAGTATAAAGCTAGGGCTGATCAAAGGAGAAGACATAAGGAATTCCAAGTAGGGGATCTAGTCATGGTGCACTTACGAAAAGAAAGATTTCCAGCCGGTACTTACAACAAGCTGAAAATGAAGAAATTTGGCCCATACAAAATTTTGAAGAAAAATGATTCAAGAAATGCATATAAAGTGGAGCTGCCAAATGGTATTCACATTTCTCCCATTTTCAACATTGTAGATTTAACAGAGTATCATGATGATGGTGCAGATGAGGAGCTAGTGTTAGAGCCATGTCCAATTCCTACTTCTAAGAAGGAGGAGATAGAAGACATTCTAGATCATCGTGTGGGTAGGAGTACCAAAAATAGGTAGTACAAAGAGTATTTAGTCAAATGGAAAGGATGACCAATCAAGGACTCAACTGTGACTTTAGCAGCTGAGGTTTCCCATTTGGGATTTCCTCTACCATTCATAAAGTGACAGGGTCACTTTTCAATCTACCCTAGATGTCTAATGTAGGAGCATCCAGAGGTATAAGGGCAATCCTGTGTCACCCAAAATAATATACTTAGACTTAGTTTATGTTTCATGTGTTTTCATTTTTGGATACCCATTTGGGTCAAATAAAGGTTCCAACTCTCATAGTTCCACTATCAGTGTTCGTGTAAATCTTGAAAAAATAGGAGTATGTAATTGAGCCATCATTTTATTGAACTAGGAGGTGTAAATTGGCCAGATGAATGTAACTGTAATTTAGAGCATTCCAAAAAAAGAATCAAGTCAAAAGGCCCCACAGCTTGAAAGTTATTGCAATTTTTTAGGTTTTGGAGACCTCCTAAGAATGCTTCAAAGTCAGGTTAGGGGCATTAAATGATGTCAAAAAGGGCCAAAAAATGGGGTACGAGCGAAGCTGGTCCATAGGGCTATAGAGCACTTTGAGAGCTTTCCAGAAATGTAAACAGTTCATCAATCGGAGTTGCGGTTCAAAAGTTATGCCTCCTGAAAGTTCGGTTATCATTTTTGTATTCTTCTAGATTTGTGCTGACTTCTAACGCAGCTTCTGGAACCTTCTATTTGGTTGGTGGATGCCTACTAGCACTTTCTACAATGTACTCCTAGTCCTTAACCCTCCAAGGTCTATTTAAGGAGATTTCTGGCATTGTAAAAGGCAGTTCGGAGTGGAGTTTGGGAGGAGGTATTTAAGGGAGAAATTATCTCTAGATTTATGCTATTGTATGCCCTTAGGGCATGTTTTGAAGTTTATTTTCTCTGTACTATTTGTACTAGCTTATTTTCTTAGTTAATATAATTTCCCCTTTTTCTGTTGTGTCCATTCGGTTCTTGGGTTGTGTCCCCATCATAATATGACATTCATCCCTTCTAATTGCCTATATTTCAAGGTCCTTGAATTTTATATATCAAGGAAAATAGTTCTTTAAACTAATTCAAATTATTAAAAAATACATCTTAAGAAGAATTAATATCTAGATCCTTTAAGATAATATTATTAAATTAATATAACATTCATTGGGCTTCTAATTCCTTACATTTAAAGGTCTTAAAATTTGATTTAAATTAAATTATCTACCAGCTCAAAGGTCAATACAACCATGATGTACACTTATAATATCTAATATCTTCTCAAGATCTTCACTGTCTAGTCTCCACTTATGATGTTTGCGCTTAAATTTGACTAGATGTAGACAAAGCCTAGTAGTAGACCAGGTGGCTATATTGTAAAGCCTTGTTGTTAGGTTGATAATCAATAAAGTGTATTCCATGTTGGACTATTTTGTCTTGCTTCAAATATGTTACCTCTATCACAACAAAACATGCACCACAAATTTAAATATTTTAAAATTTGATAGGTATAAAGTTACCTAGATATATATAAATTCATATATGTACATACACATGTATTTATAATACCTATGGGGAACAAAATTTCATCACTTTCTTCAGCATCATATAACTTTGTCCTCTCTACAATACATCACAATAAATAATAACTAACACCTTCATGATTCCCAAGCTCAGCAATTACTACAAAGAAATCTCCTATAGAACAAGTGTACATACATATGTATGGTATATATAAGACAGTTCATTGATAATTAAATAACAAGTTGAGATTAATTTTTTTTATACTTACCCACTTTTACCAATCGAGGGATATGATTATAATCATCACAAATTAATTGAATATCATCAAAATCTTTATCATCTTTATCAAATTTATCAATAACATCAAGTGGTACCAAAATCCATGCACTTGTATATCTACATGTTTGACTGATGCATTCTTCATAGTCTTCACCAATGCAACTATTACAAAAGCATGATTATTCTCTTCTATTCAATTTCCAATTGTGATTATTTGACTCGTGAATGAATGTAAGGAATGTTTCTTTTCCATCCTCTTGAAAGCATGCATATTTTTTCTATTAACACCTAAAAGTTCATTACATTGAAAATATGGACAATTTAAACCTAAACTTCAATGAATTGAAAGATAAAACTTAAAAATGGGATATTAATACTTAATTTCATAAAATTTAAATAATTGTACACATACATAAATGTTATCTCCCAAAAGACTCTATATGGTACCTATTGACTCATTATTGATGATTTCCTAACTTTTTCTGATGCAAAATGTGTCTTACACTGTTCAACAATATCATGTGTATCATTTATATGAACTCGAGCATGTTTGATTCAAGCTCCAGTGCCATCATGTTCACATTTTCAATGCCCACTCTCAAAGAAATTCCATTTGTGTTTTATATTCTCATTATGATGATATCTTCATAATGCATAAAATGGTCTATATGATTTGAACTATGCAGGACATCCATCAGACCAAACATAATGTTTATCAATATTTATATCTCTTTCTTTCAAATAAGAAAAGAACATATTGAAGCAATATTCTACATAGTGAATGTAATGTTCTTTATCATCACTTATGTAAAAGTGATATTCCTTTTTAAT